>JAGDQP010026879.1:10118-22456 GCA_022664845.1 Lepisma saccharinum
GTAAACACGCATCGTATACCCAGGGCTGCAGCTTAAAATTTTGCAAGGGAAGAAATATCTGATTTTGGCCACCTTTGCAGAAGCCCAAAAGTGTACAACGCCCGTTCCTTATTTATTTATTTATCTTCATTTGCCGTCCACAAGTTCGGCTCTTGAGGGCATGATTCTCCCACGTACACCCCTGTGGAAGGTTTCATTCCCAAATTCAAGAGCGCACTCCGCCTTTAAAATTTTACCGTCCCAAACAGTAGAAACTCTTCACAACTCCACTTACAACCTCTCAATTTTGACTTTACATCCCCCACACTGAAAATCCTGGTGGAATCTCTGCGGACACGTACGCTCATTGCTCTCCCTTGCTTACGGTCTTGCAATTACTGATTTCATTATCTACGAACTATCCACAGTACGTTTGACTTTTTACTACTGGTTTTGACTTTTACTACTGAGTTTGACATATTCGTGGAATCTCTCTAATATGGATTTAAAGTTTTAAACTTTTGGAACAAAAGAATTTTGGGCACGCATTATATTTTATAGTGATATATAAAATCTGTAATTGAATTCAATAGTTTATTTCTATCAGAATGTACAAAAATAAAGCAATACTTACCAGGTAAAATCATCAAACAATTCACAGATAACAGTGCGTGACGCTGTGTTTTTCCTCCTATATGCTCTTTATTTTTATATATTCTGGATTTTTTAAAAATCGAAATGAAACTTAGCACTTTCCTCTTTGACTTGGTATATTAGAAATCTTTCTTGTGTCCATAGTTTCAGAGTTTGGGGAATATGTATGTCGGAGTATAAGTGCGGGTTGCGAAAGTGTCAGTGCGTGACGCCAACTTCAACATTAAATAATATATTATAGTATTTTTATTGTTTGCTTGTTCACTGGAAATATGTTCTCCAGTGTCTCCTCTATCATACGATGTACTCATGTTGTCTTTATTGCATTTTTCAGAGATGATATAAGGCATTTACTGTCGAAAAGTTTATTCTAAATATCAGTGCGTGACTCGTGGAATCGCTCACAGATATATATAAAAATAAAAACAAATCCCTTTCGGTAAGCCTACAGGCTAAGGTAGATCTCAAAGTTTTATTTATTTTCAAAAATTCAAATCTCGCCTTATATGAGCGCTATCGAGAAACTATTTATTGGTTTTTTGATTATTCATCAAGAGTTGTTCAAGGATACCCTACAAGACGTATATATATATATATACCCTACAAGACGTATATATATATTTATATAGATATATACTCGCTTAGTCTCGCTGGGAGCGCTGACCCCAGATCCCCGTACTGGGTTCGCCCCCAACTTCAGTGCTTTTGAGAGGATGCGCCTCCTTTATCTTAACCAAAATCTCCCTGCAGCACTACACCGCCATGATGTCCATCTGCACCCTCCCACGGGGGCTGCGCCCCCATGGGGGAGGTTTGCCCCATTTATTGTAATCTATTCTTGGTCATACACATTCAAAGAAAATTTAGTTTCTCTACCTTCAGTGATTTGGAAATTGTTTTTTTTTGGGGGGGGCATTTTGGATCCAAGTTGACGATTTTATGAAAGTTTTCTTATATTGTCGTGACCTACTTGTGATGGAACACCTTCAAGTAAAATTTCATTTATCCAGTTCAAACGATGTGCAAAATGGGATTTTGGCGGCCATTTTGGATCCAAGATGGCGACCGATTTTGCTCGTTAGCGAACCTAACCGAGCTATTAAGCCGAGAAACAACATATAAAAATTTGGTTCAAATATCTTCAAAATTATGACCGCTAGCGTGTTAATATATATATATATTTTTCTTCGAAATCTACCTAATAACGAAACTATGATACTCATATTAAAAGGAAAAATATAGATTATTTACACTCTAATAAAATAGAGTTCAACGCAAAAGGCAGAACAATATAAATTCCGCAACTATTGTCAATAAGGATTGATTTTATTACACTCTTTTTTATTAATTTACTCTGTAATCATGTTTCATCTCTGGAACAAATCTTGCATCGTTATTTTAACTAATTTCCCGATTGATACAATGATGAAAATTTGCACAGCGGCGTAAGTTGCCTGACAATACAACAGTCCATTGTTACTTTCATATATTTCTACATATGTATATTTTAAAAACATATTTTAATATTTTGTTATTGCATACTTCTTTATCCTAAAATAAATACTAGCCTGCACCGCGGCTAGGTTTGGCTGGTTGCGAAAGACTTTAGGGTTTGTGCACAAAATATTAGATGGAGAAATTGTATGAACACCGAAATAACCCGAAAAGAGTAATAAATAAAATAAATTTAAAAAAGCATAAAAACACGCTTTTTTAAGCAAAGTGGACTAAACAGTAAAAAAATAATAAATTTATGAATCGGAAAATAAAAGCGTGGGTGCTCTTAGATATTATGATTTTATGATAAGGTAAGCAAGAGCACCCACGCTATTATTTTTCGATTCATAAATTTATTTTTTACTTTTTAGTCTATTTTTCTTTGCTTAAAGAAGCGTGTTTTTTAAAACTCCTTTTTTTGTCTTGCTCATTAAAATCATACGGTACATTAGTTCATTCATTTTCACAGTAGTTTCATGTGGCAAGTTTATAGATGCCTTTCTCACATTCAGAAGAAATGTTGCAGCCCGGATGAAGAATGTTTACTGGTTTTAGTGACAGATCATTTACAATGCTACAGTAATATGTTGTGGATAGTGCGTTCCTAGTTACTAGAATACAGGGTGTTAATATTACACTTGAAACACTATCATAGTAATCTTGGGTGGACCGTGGACACTGTCTGCATTTCTCCACCATACGTCATGCGGTCACGCGAAAACATAAATTTTATGTTTGACCAATCTTCTTACAACCTCACAGTACGATTTTCTACCTCTTCTGCATTTGTCTATACCACTTTCGTTCGTAGTTCTGAAGAGTAAAATGTCATGGGAGGGAATATTTTATGAATATTCTGACCATATCATTGAAAGTTGATTATTTGTTTTGAAGATCTGTTTTCTTTCATTGAAAACCACAAACACTCGTATACACATAATAAACAACACGGATGCATATACATTCACTTATACAGCCACCCACCAACTCACACACAAAAACAATCCCCACATATGTTGTACATACATGCAGAAGGTCGCGATAATTCAACAAATCGCACCATTACAAAGCTTCATGCTCAATTAAAGCTAATCAGTTTTTAGCCAGCAGTAAATCCGTGTTTTGTTTTCCCAAGAGTTATGCACGCTACATGTGTACAATTACGCACACAATACATATTAACAGTGCGTATGTATAGTCAGTAACCTGTTTATCTTTGAAGTTCAGTTGATGTAGAACAATTTACTCATATGAGTTGTGTTTGTCAAATCGAGGTAAACAGTTGCAGCCCTTCGAGGTCACAGCCTGAAGTAGAATTATATTTTCCCCAGAAAATCTTACACAGAGATTCATTCCCATAGGAAATAGCAATGTTGCCAACTATTGAAGGCAACAAGATTATGCTCTATATATACAAGTATAGAAATATTTGCAGACTGTTGATCTATATGTCCACATAGCATCACATTTTCACTCGAAACTATTTTT
Source organism: Lepisma saccharinum (assembly GCA_022664845.1). Classification (NCBI taxonomy): domain Eukaryota; kingdom Metazoa; phylum Arthropoda; class Insecta; order Zygentoma; family Lepismatidae; genus Lepisma; species Lepisma saccharinum. The sequence continues at coordinate 13,737 of JAGDQP010026879.1, forward strand.
ATTATTTATTTTAAAGCTATTACACCAACTGTAGGTGAAAATGTATTTTCCTTATAGTACCGCTACTTTATTGTCATCATTATTAGATAACATTAAAATCGCTATAAATGTTCTACATAATAATAATCAAGATCATTACTAATGTGTACTAACTACTAATGAACCTACATAGGTCAGGCGACAAGCAAAGTTGGTTACCAGAGCAAATTGACTCGTTTATTTTACATAAATTAGCGTAGTTTACAAATAATTTACTTGGCGTACAAAACCAGTTTCTTACGAATACGTTACACATTCATTTTCTTTGAATGGAATCCGTGAATTTGAGGAAATTGAAACCATGGCCAAGCGCACAGAAAATAACTGGTCGACCGCACCTTAGCTCCATTCGAAACTGTATGATACTGTGGTAGAATTGAATTTAAAATATATAAAATATAAAATATAGAAAACATAGAATATAGAAAATATAGAATATAGAAATATTGATTTCCTAAATTTTTGGCTTTACGTCAACATTCATTGTCAATATGATTTAACCAGGCTTTAAATGAATATTCAATTTGCCTTATTTGTTATGAGACCTTAGTACTGAGAGCCCCTATTGATAGAGTTTTAAAAACAGCTAACAAATTACAAATAACGACATAATTTCGAAAAGCGTGCCCGATAATACTTTGTTTCAAATGTTTTTCAAAGGAATTAATACAAAATTTGAAGTTTTTCTAGAAGAGCAAATTTAAAACCTGAGCTATGAAGTCCGTTACTACGACCATTCACGTTTCTAAGATAAATTTAACAGTTTCAAAATCTTAGCTAGTTAATTTGATGCACTATAAGTATTATTGGGGTCGCTTTCCAAACCTATCTTGTTATTCGTCATTTGTTTGGTACTTTTGAAAATCTGAAAACAAGTAAGGGGGATATGGGTGAATACTAAAATCGCTTTAAGATTTCTGTAAATTGTATTTGACATATTATTCAGATCTATACTTTAATTATCAAAATCATGATTCATTTTATTTAAAAAATATTTAAACATATCCATGTTGATCATAACATCATTCCCTTAAAAGTAAAACTGTAGATTTTATTAAACGTTCTTTTAATTATTTTAAATATAACTTATTTTTACCTGTAGTGTAGCACTGACAGTATCTTTGTTTATTAGCCCTTGTTTCTTTATTATTATAATTTACACAAAATATAACATTTTCCTAAACTAATAGAAACATTTGAGCGACATTCTAACTTTAATTACTCTAATACTTATCATTCATAATATAGAAATTGCAGACATTATTATAAAGAAACACATTTTCTTATGTGAATATGGGTAATAAGATACCTGACAATCTTCAGTAATACAAGACAATTCAAAGGAATACGCCGTTTTCTTGTCGTATACCAAGTACATCTTGAGTCTTGAGTATACACTTTAGGTCCAACGAATTTTTGTTTTTGATAATTGATTTGGGCATAAATCTGATCAAGAATATTAATTTTGTATACAAAATGGGGGCCAAGGGGAGAACAAGGCTAGAGGTACTGTTGAGTTTTGGGGCTGTAGATCGGAAATTATGGGTGGAATATGAATTATTTTGTAAGGGTAAACAAGTTCAATTCTTTCATGTGATATGCCCATTTACCTAATAGCTAAGCTTACTACAAATTCATGACTTTGACAATTTAATTTCAAGAATTCAAGTTATTTACTTTGCCAAAAACTCACTAAGTGTTATTGTACTTTTATTCTTTTACTCTTACAAAAAAAAAGAACAATTATTAAGAGGAAACAAGCAACTCGATTTAAGTGTAAATGTCTGACCAAACATTTGTTTCCACAATGAACAGCAAGTTTTAAGTTACATGGTTGACAACCTTTAGCTAGACTCGAAGATCTTTAATTCAAAACGAAAAACAGAATAATACAAGGGTGGTTCAATAAGTCCTTAGAAAATCCAAGAGATGGCACTCGCAGAATAGAAAGGGGTTTGCTCTTAGTACGTGTCATCTCTCACTAGACTACTATTAAAGTTTTACCTATATTCATCACGTGGTTTAATTTTCATAGCAACAAACTTTTGTTTCTATAAAAAATGGAAATAAAAAAAATGAGCCTCGTGCGGTGATTAAACACTTCTATTTAAAAGACTTAGCACCGAAAAAGATCAAAGCCGAGTTGGATGAAGTTTATAGCAAATCTGCTTCTGTGTTTGCGACTGTTTACAATTGGATAAATGAGTTTAAAGGTAGCCGTACACTCACAAATGATGAACATCGTTCGGGACGTCCAGTGGAAGTGACTTCCTGTGAAATAATGGACAAAATCCACGATGGTTTTGAGTGATTGACGAATCAAAGTGCGCGAAATAGTTGAGGCCACAGGCATATCGCAAGGTACAGTGTTTTCAATTTTGCACGAAAAATTGGGTGCGAAAAAAAATCTCGGCAAGTTGGGTGCCGTGTTTACTCTTTGTTAGTGGAGTGGAGACACGGGTACACACCTGTTAAGTTTCGATGGGGGAAAATTATGGAATTAAAGGTAGAATTATTACAACATCCACCGTATTCACCATATTTACACCCCAGTGACTTTTTTTATTTCAAAACTTTGAAAAAATGGCTCGGCGGAAAAAGATTCACGTCGAACGAGAAGACCATAGTCCAAACAGATGCTTATTTTGCGGATCTTCCGAAATCCTACTTTTTGGGTGGCTTAAAAAAGTTGGAGAAACTCTGGGAAAAGCGCATCGAGGTAAAAGAAGATTATGTTGAAAAATAAAAATAAATCTACCTAAAATAATTTGTTTTTCTATCTTTTTCTAAGGACTTATTGAACAACCCTCGTACATTCAGAAAACAGTGACAAAGTTAGATAGAACGAGATAAATATACAGAAGAGTTCCTTAATGGAAAATATGTTTCAGAAAATAGTTCAACCTTGCTTTAATAAGCTAACCGATCGTTTCTACTGAGTGATGGTGTTAACTCTAGCGCCTGTTTCTATGATGTCGTGAAATGTTTTATCGTTGAAAACCAGAAGTTTATGAAAAGAAAATTAACTAACTTTAAGTAACAACACTCACTCTCTTGCGATTCTATCAACATGCATTGAGAACTTGGCAAGCGATAGACTCAATTCATTAACTCAGTAGATGAAGATAAGAGATAAATCAACAAGCCATCTTGTCAATGTTTTGAGCTACTTCCTCTCAGAAGTATGAATTATTTAGAGTTCCTTCAATGAAGAATTGAAATTTCACAGTGGTACGTTATAAGAGATTCGATCAGGATTTAAATAGATTCTTGAAGGGTTTCTAGTATTATAAAATATATTTCAAAATTTGGGAGGTGGTCTGGCAGAATATCTGGTAAGTTAATGTTAAAACTTTATTGCAAGTTAATTTAAATGAAGTTTAAAGGAAGTTCCGAATAACGTTTGGGTCCTTTTCTCTACGTTAAATTGGATTTCTTTGCAGAAGAAAGACTAAGAAAAGCATATCTTGTCTTACATGCTAAAAACTTCTACTAAAACTTTCCCTGTTGTTTTACTATACTCCTCACAACATGGAACAAAGTCTTATATACAAGGTGTTGCAAAATAACACCGACAAAATTACCTCACGAAAATTTTGACATGAAAATAGGTATAGACTATCGAGGGTGCGCAAAAGCTTCGTTTCGGTGCTGTAGGCCGCTGAAAGTACAAGGAAATGAATTCTAGAGCTAAGTATTTCCAATACCATTAACTGTAGAATTGAGCCAGCATTGTACCCTCAAAGACTTCAATCCTCCTTTACCCAAAACCGCATATTCCAAAATTGTGCCCAAAGAATTATCTAGGGGATTACCAGACATTCTAGGGGGTAAATATTGGTCGAAATAGCCACAAATAAGACGACTATTTGTATGAGTACAGTTGATAAACATAATCACTGCATCTAACCAGCAATGACGGTTTCTTTTGCTTACAGCAAATGCACCAAATGTTCGTTGAAATGTATTTTTTCCTGTTTGTTATGAAACCACGGATCTTTCTTTCAAAAATCGTTTCAAAAAGGAAATCTGTTAAAATATCGTCTTACGGCTAACGATTTGTTGTTCCTTATTGTAGGGTAGTCCTATGCATGCTTATTTCGACCCACCTTCACCAGGAATCTCCTATTTCCTTTGGGAAATTCCTTGCACACCCATTGCACAGTTTTGGAATATGCATTTTTGGATGGAGCAGGTTTGAAATCTTTGAGGGTACAATGCCGTATCAGTTCTATAGTTAATGGTGTTGGGAATATGAAGCCCTAAAGTTTATTTTCCCACGCTTTTGGCAGCATATAGCTCCGAAATGAAGCATTTGTGCACTCTCGATGGTCTATATCTTTTTTTTTTTCATATTTTCATGTGACGAATCTGGTGAAGTGGTTTTGTCAGTTTTATTTTGTGGTACCCTGTGTAATAATAATAATGTATTTGCAGATACGCACTGCAAATGTACAGAAAAAATTGCTCAAATATATACAAATTTGCGTGCCCTCCATATCCACCAGGTTACTCAAATTATCACACTATACTCGTGTCAATAGTGTTCTGGTGTAAGTTTACGTCTGCTTTGTTTGCTTATACATCTTTGTTCAACCATCCATATGGACTGCGAGAAATGTCGCTCTAACGGTATCGTAGCCGATATTTAGGGATACTAAAATATTGATACGACAAATATTGAGAGCTAATATTTGAACGACCGCTAATCGCTGTCGATATTCGATATCGGTATTATTAATATCTACATATTGTGATATCGCACAGCGTAGTTCATTCGTGCACTTCAATTTGAATCTGAATTTATTTTAAGGCCTTTAGACAACAATGGCTCAGCCCGTATGGTTGATGGTGGGATGAATTGGTGAAATGAAGAAAGTGGGAGGAAACGGGAGAACCCCGAGAAAACTCACGCGCACGGTGTTTGTCCACCACAAAGTCCACACGCTATGAGCAGGGACCGATCCTACGAGCCCTAGCACCAGAGGTGAGCACTCTACCAACTGAGCCACCGTGGCCCCTTGGTGCACTTCACGCAGGTTGAAAAGACCTCGAAGCATGCTTGCGAGACTCTCAGGAAATTTTATTTATGACCTTGAGGCATCTATGGAGCAGGACGGAATAGGATACTAGAAAGGATGTGTTAAGGAATCGACCAGGGCCTGAGTTGAAGGTACCATCCCGGTACTTGCCTGATGTCACTGAGGAAAACACTGAAAAATCTGTCAGGATAATCGGCTGCTGGTATCAGACCTGGAATCTCCCAAATAAGAAACCATCATTCTACCAAGTGAGTTACGGCTGCTCGGTTCGGTTGACAGGAATTTTTCAGTTTCCCGAACTTAATTTTATTTATTTATTTATTAAATTTATATTATATTGGCTGAACAAGTAACTTTGGAATCAGCCCGTTAAAAGCTTTGGGGATGACATCCCTCCGTAAGTACTATTTCGGGGTTAAAAATGGGAAAGGAGCAGCCAGGAATTTAGTCTACTTGTAATCCCGATATATAATTTGTTTAACTAAAAATATACTAGAAATCTCAGTCAAAATGACAGACAACAGATCCAAAGTCAGTGACTACAATCACAAGAGAGGGGACAGGGTAGGGCGGTGTCTGTATCAACTAGATCTTAACAATACCGTTGGTACGTATTCTGTCTTTTTACAGAATTATTGAGTTATAGTAAGTAACTCATATTTTTTTTTTTGTCAACAAGCAGACTTTTCGTATTAAAACGATCGCGTGGCATGAAATGTAAAACAAAACAACATGATCCATAGATCCTTCTTTGATCAAAAACGCCACTGTCCTCTGAACTCATGCATAAAATTTATTATTTAATTGAAACATCTTCCTATAATTCACTTAACAACAAACTTAGATCAGGAAATTCTTTGCATACTTTCATCTTACGCCATTAAAGAGTAGATGTATATTTACAGAATATACGTTAGGACATTGTAATTTGTCAATTGACGTGACTGCTGCACTTAAATTTCTTATTACCAAATGGATAAGAGCTTGTCTGTTGTAATTCGCCACGGCACCGTTGGTATACAAAAGATTCCGACTGATTGGGAAACCGTTTAAGATATTCCTTACTCCATCATCCGCAAACACAACAGAGTTTTGGAATCTTACATTTTCTTATACTCCTGTACTGAATGCAACACCTGGTAGGTTCCATACTATCGATTAGCTGATGTTATTCATGTTACAGGCTATTACGAGCTCGTACATTACTTACTTACTTACTCTATAGTTTACGGAACTCGCAAGTTCGTCCGAGAAGGGCGTGCTGTTACCGCCCATACAATTTATCTATCACAAGTTCATCGCCGCAGTAACATACATTCGCCATATGATTCTATACTGGGTAAGATCAAGCCAGTTTTCATCACAAACACCTACTTCTGGAAGATCCCTTCTAATACTGTCCTCCCAATGTCGTCTCGGTCTTCCCAATAGTCTCTTTCCACCCGGCATTCTAACCAAGATAGAATATAGTCTTTGTTTTTCTCTCATCCAAGCTACATGGCCTGGCCATCTTAGTGGTCGAGATTTCATTATTCTTACAACATCGGGTGTGTCGTTGCTAATTTGGTAGTGGTACTTCCCCAGTAATAATAGACTCGATTCTAGACTGCATCCGAAACGAGGCTTTGTCCGCTCCGTTCCGTTCAGTTGCATACTTCATTCCCCACTGTTGAAGATATACTGTGGTCGTTCCGTCAATTATGGTTTGTAACAGACGGTGAAGAAAACAGTTTAGCATTGAAGTGAGCATTGTGTCGCTTGGGATATACGATCAAGTGAAACAACGCTGATGTTTCATCATTGTTCCTTTATTTTATACCTATTAGAAGCAACAGTAATATTTTGTTCATAAAAGTCAATTGATAACGTGCATGACCTGACCACGTTTATTACCCAATGCACAATTATGAGAACTACCTTGACCCTTAATGGGCTACATGACTGGTTTAATTCTTTTAAAAGAGATACAACTCTCCCGAACAAAACTATCTTCACTGGAAACAATTATTACATAGAGTTTGTTTTCACAATTCTGATATTTTCCTTTAAAAGCAGTAAAAACTGTTTCGTATTTGGGTTTCTAGTAAGCATATGTCATCTTGAAACAAAAGGGTGATAGATAGACAGACAGATTCAGAGGAATAGATATATAGAGAAGCAGAGAAAAAGAAACAAAAAGAAAAGAGAGAGACGTAAGGCTGAAAGATTGGTCGAACAGGAACTGGAGAAAGATGCTTATGACATTTCACACTGCGGGATGGCATTATATTGGTTCCTCTATTGTTGCCTTAGGTTGCGTCTGTTATAGAATGTTATAAGGCTACAACACTCAAGTTCAATCTTTGAGGTCACAACTTTCTTCTTTCTCTTCCTGTCTTTCTCTTTGTTTCACTCTGTCTATATTTCTTTCTTTCAGAAAGAGAACAATCACGATGGAATTGAAACTGCACTCAGAAACTTATGTTTTACTCGCGGTTACAGTAGGCCTACTATTGGGAAGACTTAAAAAGTTGATTGTAAATATATGTGTTTAGTTATAAAAATTAACAGTCAATCAAATATTTTTGAAAGGAAAATAAATAATTAAAATAGATTTGTAGATTAGAATATGGTATTGTGGTCATGTTTTCATATTATTTGATCGTAGTTAAGTTTTGCGTCTCGACTGTATTCCAAATGGATTAAATTATAATTATTCAATACATAACAGAAAAAAAAGCTGAATTTATTTTGGTTTCTGTATGATCTGCTCTTCCAAACCAAAATGTAGACTTACAATTGAAATGTAAGAATCATCAGTATTTGAAAAAGGAACAAAATAATTTACAGAATATCTAAATACAACAAATATTTTACATATATCTGCGATCTAAGTTAAAAATTTTGGACATAAGTTCTGTTTTATTTTTCTTGCAAAGATTAGTCATGAAGATTATATTAGAGACAAGTTGATTTCTTGTTTCTCTACAAATAATTTAATTAACTTGCTAGGGAATTTGTGAAAAAAGAACAATTACTTTTTTCATAACAAACCTCCGATTAATCACAATAATAACTGGCCACTAACAATATACTTTCTTCAAATTTAAATGCAACTTATTTTATTTATTTTGGCATTTTCCATGCAGGTTTAGGAAGTTTCGGTGTATGAGAGTTTCGTTATAGGGATATTGGTGCAAGAACTTATTCATGGATGTTATTTCCTACGACCTTGATAAATTAGTAACTGAACAAAGTTAAAATATAAGAAATATTTATTGGCTATATTAATATTAGGTTATTAGTACCCCAACATGAGCAACCAATTTAGTCATAAATATTATATTTTCAACGAATAGATTTCTAAACAGGTTACCCTACAAGAGAAGGAGAGAAAAGATGTAGATGTTATAATAAAAGTATGTTCATATAATTGAATTTTGGAAATTTCGTATGTGTATTTAATAATAAAAAGGGAGTAAAATCAGTTAGCTGGAAATTAATATCTCTTTAGAAATTGAATATTATATTGATTTTAATGACATGTTTATTTTTATACAAATATATAAACATGGCATTCCATTCCACTCATCGAGAGAGATAAAGATAGATTAAGAAAGAAAGAAAGAAAGAAAGAAAGAAAGAAAGAAAGAAAGAAAG
>JAGDQP010026880.1:6697-25478 GCA_022664845.1 Lepisma saccharinum
AGAGAGAGAGAGAGAGAGAGAGAGAGAGAGAGAGAGAGAGAGAGAGAAAGAGTCGATCTGCTTATCATCCTCATGATTTTTCAGCAACCCAGCTCGTATGGTCTAGTTGTTGCTGTCACGGTATGTCACACACACACATACTGATTAAACTTCTCCAGAGCTTCGCTTCAGTTTCCCGAGATTAATACCGATATGGTACCTAGGTAAATAGTGGTAGGTCTGGCTGCTGCCTTCCCCTTCCTTACCAAATATTGCTCTCCGCGGGACATCACTCCTCAGACACGTGATATGCATAGACCAGTCGCCTCTCTCACTCATTAATGCAACGAAAATAAAGTTTTGCTCAATGTCATCAAGATGAAAGTTTTGATGATACATACAGTAAGTCCTTCTTCATTTTGCTTTCGACGAATGTTGTGATTTTCGGAGGTCCATCACTTTGATGTTTAATTCATATATCCCTCCCACAACGTCAGCAGAATACAAAAATATGATGTTTTATTTTTTAAAAAATAGGAAGAAATGTGTACGTAATATATACTATGGTATGCACTTTGTTCACACTTCCAAAATGCACTAGATATATTGTGATACACACATGTTCATAGAAATTTTTTTACTGGCCCATTCTGATTATTCAATTTTTCAACCTGTTCTTTATTTCAAAATAGCCTGTGTACGTGAAATTCGCAGCGCTGTGAGAAAAATGTCGCTGTCAGAACCTCACACATCTGAAACGAAGGGTCTCTTGCACTACATTGAGCAAGAGATGAGTTCGAAATCCCAGCAAAACAGGTGGAGAGTGTCACATCAAGGACATGGATGGGGGAGGAGGAGGACAAATGGCAGGGTTTAATGCGTGCTCGTTAGCTCACACCATCACCCGAGGAAGGATCTAATTAATGTTCTCTCATCCTGCGTACATGCTCCGTCGGTCTCAACACCTGGACAGACACTTGTCATTCGCTCCCAGCAGATGTCACGGCGGCGGCGAAATCCTACTCTTTCCAGCCGCTGACTTGTTTTCATTTCTCTTCCCTTGATCTCTTCTTCTTCTCTTGTCTGTGATGGATCTCCCTCTGACCAATTTCGCCTTCTGACCCTTCCTTCTCTATTTCTGTTGCAAATGAGTCGACGTTTGATCTTTTCCAGCAAGGAAGCGAGCGAACACTTCAAGAAATTCTCAAGGATAAACAGGTTGCTAGATGAAGTCTGTTAGCAATTTCGGTAAACTGGAAAACATCATTTTTCAATAGTGTTACAGGCTTCCTCTAACTATTTGTCCTATGTCCTTTAGTCAAGTAGAAATGATTAACTCTGATCCAGTACGTTGCAGATAGAACTACCCTTTATGCTGAAAATTTACATTGATAAAGTAAGAAACTTCGAATAACAAACGTTATAATATAAAAAAAGACCAAACTATTGCAATGGTTTACAGACTCATTCCGCATTTCTCTTCAACACAAAAGTACTGCGATCCAGATAAAGAAAGGTGTACTATAACCTAAGCACAATGACTTGATCCACTACAAACAATAAAAATAAATGGTGATCAAGTTGTTTTATTTAGGAACTAGATATGGTTAAACTGAGTAAAAACAATTTCACTGACATGTCACAACTCACTGATAACCCGTAGTCTTGATTCCGCTTCAAACAAATAGACCTATCCTATGACGTGAGTAGACATAAGCTCAGACCTAACTAACTCTATGACTTATGGAACTCGCAAGTTCATCGACGCAGTAACAATCGTTCGCCATTGGATTCTATCCTGGGCAATATCAAGCCAGTTTTCATCACGAACACCTACTTCTCAAAGATCTCTTCTAATATTGTCCTCCCAACGACGTCTCGGTCTTCCCAATGGTCTCCTTCCATTAGGCCTTCCAGCCAGGATAGAATTTAATCTTCGTTTTTTCCAAATCCGAGCTACATGGCCTGCCCACCTTAGTGGTCGCGATTTCATTATTTTTACAACATCTGGTGAATCGTACAGTTCGTGGAGTTCTTCATTATGCAGTCTCCTCCACTCTCCAGTTATCCTGTGCCATTTCGGCCCGTATATCATTGTCAAAATCTTATTTTCAAACACACGTAATTTATGTTCATCTGTTAGGGTCCTACTCCAACTTTCGCAACCGTAAAGTATTGCCAGCAGAATAACTGTTCTGTATATTTTCAATTTCCTAGATATTAATCGCGATGTTAGAAGTTTTTGGACTGAATAGAAACATGCGTTCCCCGATACTAACCGACTTTTTGTTTCTTCCGTGACCTCATTTTTGCTTGTTACGTATGCTCCCAAGCATTTAAATTTGTTTACGTTCTTTATGACCTCATCCCTAATTCTTACGATTTTATTTCCTTCATTCCCTGTGTTTCGGCTTATTATTATGTAATTTGTTTTATCTATGTTAGCCTGTAGACCTATCTCATCGCAGGTTTCTACTAAGACATCGTGTTGCTTTGTAGTGCATCTATATTGTCCCCTATTTAATCTACATCATCCGCGTATACGAACAGATGATTCAAACCATTCAATGATAGTCCCATTTTGCCACCTATAATTTTTAAAATCGCATATTCTAACGCAAAGTTAAACAGTAGTGGTGACAAGGTATCGCATTGCTTCAGTCCGTTGCAAATCTTGAAACTGTGACATATGTGGTCGCTGAGACACATCTTCACAAGTTGAAACAATTATTTCGGAATTCCAAATCGTATCAGGATACTGTATAACTTTTCCCTTTTGATAGAATCATATGCTTTCTTAAAATCTATGAATAGCTGATGAACCTTCCCATTATATTCCCATTTCTTCTCCAAAATTTGTCTCAAGGCGAAAATCTAGTCCAACGTTGATCTATTTCTTCTAAATCCACATTGGTGTATTAAGGTATTAAGTGATCTCCAATTATTTTATCTACGCATACACTTAGCGTGTTAACAGAATATCACTTAATACCTTGTAACAGGTTGGAAGTAACGAGATTCCGCGGTAATTATTACAGTCCGATTTATCGCCATATTTGTAAATCGGAGCTATTATTGAGGTCTTCCATTCCTTTGGGAGCTCCTCCTTTCTCCATATAGCACTTACCAATTTATGTAGTTCCTTGATTAGTGCCATTTCTCCTGCTATAATTAATCGGGCTGGAATATTGTCTATTCTTGGTGATTTGAAAGTTTTCCATTTCTTTACCGATATTTCGATCTCGATCTCGCTAGGTTCGGGAATTCACAGTTCTACGGTATCGATTTCAAATTCCTCTGTTTGTTCCCCGTTGTGTAAATTAAGAAGTTTGTCGAAATAACTTTCCCACACATCGACAATTTTATTCGGATCAGCCTGGAGATCTCCATGTTCATTTCTAATCATTCCTAACCTCGGCTGGTAACCTTTTCTTAACGAGTTACCCCTTTGTATAGATCTCGTATGTTATTTGTCTTCCCGTTTTCCTCTATCTCCTGAATCTTCTGCGTCAGATATTCTCGCTTTTTGTTTCTGAACCTGCGTGTAGCGTTTCGTTTCGCGTTACTGTAGTGGTTGGTATTTGCTTCGCTTTTATTACTTAGCCATAGTTGCCTGGCTTTTTCTCGTATTTCATGAAGCTTAAGGCATTCTTCATCAAACTAAGGTTTGTTTTTCTGTTGTTTCTTCTCACCTACACGTTCCTTCGCTGCGCTCTTAATTGTTTCACGAATTGCCTCCCACATCTTACTAACATCAATTTCATTATTATTACTCAAGTCAGCTAGGATTTCGAACCTATTTGAGAGTTCGAGTTGGTAATCTGCTTTTATGCTCGGATTATTTAATCGTTTCACTTCGAATTTCAGTTGTTTTGACCCCTTACTTTCCCTGTTCGCGATGCATAACTTTTCCCTTACTTTTGTGATCACTAATTGATGATCACGTCACCTTCCGCTTCTCTGTACGACCTAATATCCATTATGTTGGTGTGTCTTCGTCTATCTACTAATACGTGATCGATCTGGTTGAGAGTTTTGCCGTCCCGAGATACCCATGTGTATTTCTTTGTGTTCAAAGTACGTGCTCTTAACCAGTAGGTTTTTAGAAATTAAGAAACTTATCAGTCTTTCTCCATTGGTATTTAAGTTAAGTATTTATAGTTAACTGGACAAAATCATGTGAGTTAACAGACTTTGTGGGAGGCACAATATATAGTGAATACACCACGAATTGGACAGTCAATTTAGGAGGTGGTAAGGAGTTTCCTCCATCAACGGAGTCGAAAGTGCATTATCAGGACTCCATATTAAAATCCATACGAGCCATTGTTATTAAAATCCATCAACTCAATACATATGCAGTAAATTATATCCGAAGAAATAATGTGCCATATGACTGATTTAGTTTTGATAGGGAAAAATAGTTAGATGATTACTATAAGAAAAAAGTAATATACTTAAACAAAAATCAGCTGTGCAAGTGTAATAATGGTAATTTAAGGATGAGCAGCAAAAACCAGATAAGTCCAAACGTATTTACCTGAGAAAGAGGAAAACACTACATATCTTCTTAATCACTTCAAATAATTTCCCTATAAGTTCGACTACTCGAATGTTAGAACCTTTAGACTTAAGAATTATCTGATTCTAACACCAGGTGGGGCTAGTTATAATCCCGTTGTCTCAAAAATGGATTTTTTTTATACTTCTGAGGTGTTTTCCTATCATCACTTCAGTTGTTCAAGTGAGAACGATATATTTATAGAAATATATGATTCAAGCGAATTTAAGATTAAAATCCTATGAACACTCAGACTTACAGAAATTGGTTAATGCCGTTACTTTAATACTGAGTCTTACAGAACTGAAGACTCAGTATTGTGTCTTCAAAAATAGAATGAAAAGTTAAAATATGCTGCTTGTCATGAACTGTACACCCAGACTCCGAGGTCCCAGGCTAATGTCGTGGACTTCAGACCTGCACAGGAAAGTGGAGACGTATGTAGGTTCGAGCCTTGCAAAAGGCCTTCTTCATAGGTTTATCACGATTTTCCTTACTCTCACCAAACAAATCCTAGGATTCTATCTTCTTCATGTCTTTATCAGGAAGACTGTTTGTTGAGAGGCGTCACCCTTCAAACTTCCGACAAGCTTAGTTCATAGCTGCTGTTCAAGTAGCTTAAATGAAAACAAAATAAGTAATGCTCCTATTTATCCGTTATATAGGTTTACACTATTTGTATAAACGATTTAAAATGTGTTAACACAACTTCCATAATAAATTTGAATACATTTTCTTTCTAGTCATGAACAATTTAGCACAATAAAAGTATAGATTCCATTAAGGTTCTTGTCACGTTATAAAGCTGTTATGCGATGTCCGTTCACACTAAATCAAGAGCAGAATATTTAATCATCTTGGAGCGGAAACAGGGATAGTCTTTTAGAGCGGAATTTTTAATCGAAAAGAGTGGTTTTCAACAAAACGCTCTCGCTTTGGATAGAAGATGTGATGTTTATAGATGGAATTCCAATGCTTTTGTACGTAATTTATTCTTCAAACTTGAAAGAGCGATTTCTCATCTTTAAAGTAGTTTACAATGCATCATTTCTACTAGCCAAGTTTGTTCTCCGCAGTTTGTTACTGCGAACGTTATCGAAAGACGAAGCCATATTGTGAAATTTATCGCGTTGCGCCTAGTTGAAAATGACAACAGAAAACCTGAAAAAATTTCTCCGTAACAAAAATATAGCAGACTTCAGAAGTAAGACATGCACAAGAAATCTTTGAACGTTGTTCTCCAGTATCTGAGGACACGAAAAAAACATTTCGAAGGCGTACTCTAGCAGTTTGCTGGCTGGCTGAGGGGATAAGACGTTGAATAGCTGGCCGAAAGGTACCGGGTTTAAATCTCCAAGAGATTAAGGTTTCTTACTCTTTATCATTCTTAAGTGCATTACTTTTCTTTCTTACTGGTTGTGAATAAATGCTCCCTTTTGCATCTTTTACATTTTCAACATTTATTGCGCCATTTTCATGTTCAACAGATGAAAACTTGATTTAAAGAGATGGAAATTCATTAAAAAAATATTATGTCTATGTTCACATCTTTTTTAGCGGAAATTTCTCACTTTGTCCAATAAAAATCCGCTCTAAAAGAGTGATTCCTCTCTCCGCTCTCAAAAGATGAAATATTCCGCTCAAATAAAAAAAGAAATTCCGATCTTTGAATTTAGTGAGCTGCTTAGATGATGGAAGGCTACAATAATTTCATCATGTACCATTTTTTAAATTTTGAGAAAAATTAAGAAATATAAGATGCTTTCCTTACCTCTTTGTTTGGAGGAGTAAAAAGATTTAACATAAAATTTACTAGGATTTTTGTTAGTACCTTCACATATTATTTTATATATTTCTGATCCAGGACGACAATAAACTTCTTGAGGTTAGTTTAACAAAACGCCCATTTTGGCCACACGATCAATGATATTTCATTTCTCCACAAACTATTTTAAGCTACATTTCTCACAAGCTTTTGCCTTATCGCTTTGTTTATTTTCACATAGCAACCTCCAAGTACAATGAATTTGCTCGGAAGTTTTTGATATTTACAGGAAATAAATTTTTCTTGCGTTACGTGTTCATACGATAATTAGAAACTAAATAAAAGCAATCTATTAGCATTATTTTTCAGAAATAAAATATCATATATGACATTTAAAATTGATTAATTGAGTTGTTGTTAACGTTCTAAACGAAACTGGTGATCTTCTAAGAACAGGACCTATAATTTTTGGTAAACTGAACTCCGAACTATTCCGTTCAATGGACGCCAGTGGGAATTAAAGCCGTGTCCACGCGCACAGAAAGCGAGCGCGTTAACCTCTCGTCCACCCCGAGGACAAATAAACTCTTTAAGGACGTTCGGAGGTATTATTTCGTTCTTTTACATTCTTTTCTTTAGTTCACAATGGTTCGTAGTGTCCTCAAATCTTGAAACGTTAAATTTAACTCATTTCCCGACGTCATACAATGATGAAATTTCGCACAGCGACGTAAGGAGGGTGGAAATTCAGTATTCTATTGTTACTTTCGTATATTTCTATATATTTCTATATTTTAAAAGCATATTTTATTTTTTAATTTGATATTCTTTATCCTAAAATAAATACTAGCTTGCAACGATGTTGCATTTGACTGGTTGAAGAAAATATTAGGATTTGGGCCACAAAACATTAGCTTGAGAAAAAGTATTCGAACACCGAAATAACGAACAAAAATAATAACACTTTTTTTTACAGACATGCTTTCTTCAACAATTCGTACGGAAAAGTAAAATAATAATAATAATAACTTTGTCTATGCATGAATAAAAGAAAAAGCATGGGGCGCGGCAATTGAAGAATTTTTAAAGTAACTGTACATGAGAGAGCGCCCTATGCTTTTCTTTTTAGTCATGCATAAAGAAAATTATTTTTTACTTTTTAGTACGAATTGTTTAAGAAAAGTATGTCTTTAAAAAGTTTTTTTTTTTTTGCATTACTTAAAAAGAAAAGTTCTTGTGAGACTCTTTGATCTGTATGGAGTCAGTTTTAGACATGAACTGTAATACTTACTCCCTCAGGGGAAAAAGAGAAGTGTCGGAGAGTAAAGTAAAGTAAAGCGAGGAAGATACAGACATGAATGTTAGAGTAAATGCTGTTTTTAATAAGTACAGTACAAAAAATGCTGCCTCAATTTAAGACTTTTAATAAGAAAACGTATCTTGTACTGAGAACATTTCCCAATAATTTTCGTTCACCTTAATTAAGTTTTTCGCACAAGCTTGCAGTCGCTGGCAATGTCTCTAGTTCCCCTCGAGTGTAACATCTGTAAAGAACATTTAACAAAGAGGATTTCGATAGGACTTGAGGATGTGTCTGTGAATCAAGACAATTCCCCGTCATATTAGCAATGTACACAGCGAGAAGTCTACAATGAAGTCATTCAGACCCCCTTCAATTGTGCTTCCTGTGTAAGAGCAGGAGCAGCGCATTTACATTCTGAGTGAATCTCCCTTCGCTGATCACAAAATGGCCAACTTCAGTTTGCTCTCAACTGTTTTGCTCTCTGAGAGCTTCTTTCAGTCCCCTTGAGTGGCTAATGACAGCCTTGCTTAAGTCCCAAAGGCTATGTGTTAGGTTTCTTTACCAAAGGAACCAAATTATTCCAGCAGAGTTCTGTATGGCTGACCTCATTCGAATCTAGTAAATGTTGTCGTAGTAGAAATTGTAACCTTGCAAGGGATTATTCAGTGAAGTCTATAGACAGTAGTTTCACATTAAGGAAAATATATTTATACAATGTTCTAAGAATAGCATTATGCAATACCTATCCTACGTGTTGAAATAGATCGAAGTTTCAAGTGTCTGAAATCCGCCTCAAGTTCAGTAAACTGAACGAAGTTTGTGATTGTAAAAACTAAAATGTTCAAGGTCATTTTGTTGCGGTAGTTCCGTTGTTTGAAAGGTTTAATTGAACTTCATTTTTTACATTAAGTATCACAAATATACAGTTTTGTTTTATCTCCTTCAGAACAAGAGAATTTTCGTTGCAATAGACTCCTTTGACCAATGTAAATCTTTCTTGCAAAGTTTATCATGCAGACAACAACACTCGCTATTTTTAAACTTAGAGAATGAGAAAGCATGATAATGTTACTAACTAACTAAGTTTATGGTTTAGGGAATTCGCAAGTTCATCGCCACAGTAACAAACGTTCACCATTAAATCTTGGGCAAGATCAAGTCAGTCTTGATCTTGAACATCTACCGCTCGAAGATCCCTTCTAATAATATAATCCCAACAGTGTCTCGGTCTTCCCAACAACCTCTTTCCCTCCGGCTTAACAAGCACGATAGAATAGAGTCGTTTTCCCCCATCCGCACTACATGGCCTGACCATCTTAGCCTTTGTGATTTCATTGTTCTTATAATGTAGAGTGAATCGTACAGTCTGTGGAGTTTTTCATTACGCAGTACCCTCTATTCTCTGGTCATGTCATCTTATCCCGTTTTCGTCCACATATCTTTGACAAAAACCTTATTTTCAAACGCGCAGTAGATATTCAGTTGCCAGGGTCATACCCCCAACTTTCGCAATCATAAAGTATAACCGTCAGTAAAACCGTTCTGTATATTTTCAACTTTAACATTACCAACAGGAAGTAAAAATATAAAAAATTAGTAAATATATTTTAGATAAACTAATTTATTGAGACTTTTGCTAACGCAACTTCTAGATTTAGGGGAATGAATAATAGTGTCCTCTTAATTGTCTGATTTGACTCGAGATTAGACACATTCGTGTAGAATCAGAATATTACAATGAGAAAAGAATTTTCAGAGCATATAAATTACAAATTACGCCGTTCAATTTTCTAAAATGGAGTCGCATTGCATCATAAACGTCAGAAGTAATTTCAACTTGATAAAAGTAGACGAGAGATTCATTCACATTAGATAACCTCCGAAACAAAGAATACAATTTAAACTTGTAACAGGCAGAGAGAGATGCAGAATCCATTATATCAAAGATTACCAGAAATTACTTAAAATAAAACAATATTTATAAACATTTATTAAGTTTCATTAGCCTGCACTTCCTTTGACGAAAACTTGGGAAATTTTAACAAAAAAAAAAAAAAAATCATAAAGGCAAAGACATTTTATGTCACATAAAATAAGTAATGGCAGACTCTTAAGACAAGAAATATGGCATTGTATGCCTTCTGAGTGCTTTTACTATCAATGTTTTCCTTTACTGTCATTCCCGGAACTTAATGTGAGCCCTCCCACATTGTGACAGAGATCCCATTCACGCTTACTTCAAATGCTTCGATATAGGAAGTCTTTCTACTGGTTTATGATCTTTACGTGCGTGGATTGATGCTTCCACCTATCAACATGGATAACTGATAATGCTCATCCTGCTTCTTTGTTCCGCTACGTATTTGAGTAAAACTCAACAATACGCCTTCCAAAGTTGAAAGTGTACTCCTCATGTCTGTTTTATTGGCTCATTCTATACAAAAAGATATCAGACGAAAGCTACAATCGTTGTCTACCATATTTAGAAGAACCATCGTTATTATTATTATTATTATTATTATTATTATTATTATTATTATTATTATTATTATTATTATTATTATTATTCCCCTAAGACACTTTCAGTTTATTCTCTTCCAAAAAGTAATGATGCTCTCAGAAAAAAAAAATAGATTTCTTCTTCCTGAGTAAAGCACACAACATTCTCAGCAACGGATATATTCTCTGCTTTTGTAAAAAGCTTCGACCTTTAAAGCCCCCCATTTTTGCTGTTTTTCTCGACTTTCTAAATAAAATAATTCCTTTATCGAAAAAGTGACAAGTAAGACAGAATTTTGTTACTATTTCTTGTATTTCGAAAGAAAGAAACTATTACTTAACACTACTTTGTGAAGAGTAATTAACTAAATAAAATCGCAATTGTTTACTATTTTATTAAGCTTACTAGCTGATTTGCTTGTACGTTGTCGCGGGGTGAATAAATAAAAAAACTTTGGAGGAAGGGCGACTTTTAATATTGTCAATTATTGTTCTTTGTCCTAAGGAACACGTATTCGAAATTTCATGCTCCTAATTTCAATAGTTTTCGAGTTCTCATATTCCACTTCCTAATAGGTTTTCATGAAACATGTGGAAGATTGGACGGTTTCACTTCTCTACTTCTCCTTGTAAGAGGGATGCACGGATACAATTACAGGAGTACCATATAATATTTTTAACACAGCTATAACACAGTTTAGTATAATCTGCCCATACGAGAAATAAAGATAAACAAATGAATATCATTCCTAAGGCATTATTCGGCCTGCGTCAGAATTGCCAAAAGGTAAAACATGAATTCGATTTTAAATTCCAGTGCATAATATGTAATATTTATATGACTTCATATATATAATATTTATATACTTGTTAGATTTAACACAGTATACATAATAACAGTATGAAATTATTTCCTTTGCATGTGAAATATATCAGAATTTTGATTGGCTATAACGTTAAAGGTTGCGTACATTCTCCATGAAGGTGATGTGTTAATATATCGGTCCTACATTTTCTGGAGCAAAATTTTGTTAGTGCTTCCCAAAAGAGTTTTTCCAGTAGAAATGCCTAAATCTGTCTAATTATGATATATCATTAATCTGGGCAGTTAACATTTTATAAAGTAATAGCATCTCATTTATTTGACTTCTATGTTGGAGACTACTAAGGTCATAATTTGTCAGTAACGATTGATAGGTATCAAAACAAAGATATAAAATTGAATTTTGTCTATCTAAAACTAGAATCCTAGGGAATTTGGCTTGTACTGCTTCAGTTTTATCCTCATGTATTTCTAGATCTGATGTCCATATTAAAAAGGTATGTTCCAATTGAATCGTTAGCTGGAAGAAAAAAAATATGAAAAAGTCCTGTTTCTGGGCGAAACGTTGCTTATTAAATAGATACACAATACCAGTTCAAAGTAAGGAACTTTTTATACAATACACAAGTTCTTTCTTGACTCTGACGCTGTGCATTTATTCATTGAGAGACTTTTATCTCTAAGAAACGACTTCTGCCGTTTTGGCATTTATTCCCTTCTTTCAACTACGATTCAATTGGGATCGAACGTATAAATTATAAAGCGTGTTAAGTGCATTGTTCTTCCCAAATGCTCTCGTTAGGTGTAAAATACAACCTTGATTTCTGTGTGATTTATTAATGGTGTAGTCTAGATTGTTAGTTGTGAATAATAAATAAATTCAAGTGCTTTCACTATATTCACTCTATTGATAATTTCATTTTCAATTTGATGTTGATACGTATAATGCTTTTCTCGTTTGATATACTGTATATTACAATCGAACATTTACTTATTTTGAGCTGTAGATTATTATTTACACACCAAGACGCTAGGTTATTTATGTCTTCTTACAGTTAGTATTGACTATAATTGAACATATTGATTTATATATTTTCATATCATCCGCAAAGAGTAATTTGTTTGACTTTGATAAGGGTTCGTGCAGGTTATTTATGTGCATTACGAAGAGAAGTGGACCCAAGTTAGAATCCTGAGGAATCCCTGACGTTACATTGAAACTATTGCAAATATAACTGGTATATGTAACATAGTGTGTACTGTTATTAAGTAAGATTCCATGAGATTTAGGGCAGACTTCGTTAAATTCATAATACAGAGTTTGTTCAATGGATTTACGGTATTAACTGCTTTTGAAAAATTTGTGTACTCAATATCTACTTGCCCACCCATCCCAAGTTTTTCCGCTATGAAATCTGTGACTGTTATAAGATTGGTGGTAGTACATCTATTCGAAAAAAAAAATGTTATTATTTTTATATTTCTGTTTCAATATGTGTTATGTAATCGTTTATACGCGGTGTACTCATACATTAGCTGGCGCAGATAGGATTCCAATGGGTTCAAAAGTACTCATCTGTATTGCACAATTTTCCTTTGTATTGGGAAGATAATTGATAATTTCTGAAAAGAATGATATAGATACAAACAAGTTTATGTGAAGAATTATCGCAGACTAAAGACAAACAAAATTTGCAAAAATTCAAACTATCTACGCAATTCTATGGCCCAAGACAGACTCAGTAAACTCAGACTTTGAAGTATTGGATATAAAAGGCCAAGTTCATTGTAAGTAAAATCATAAATATTTTCGCGTGCCGGAAATTTTGTCGGATGGTTCAGTCTTGTTAGAGTTCTATGGATGGGTGTCCGGTCAAAATAGCGACAGCGAAAACAGCGAACAACCAAAGCAGCGAACGACAAAAACAGCGACTACCAAAACAGCGATAAAACAGTTGCATGCACCTATTTGGCAACTTCCCGCCGTCATCTTGAAAAATTTACTTTCTGCTTTATCTTTGCTATTTCTTGGAATAATCTGATCAAACAAACGGAGTTCTACTCAGATCAATGTACGTGATTTGTTTTAATGTTTTTTCACACCCTGCTGTTATCTTGAAAACCAAACTATCCACTTTTCCTTAGTAATTTTTTAGAATATTTTGACCAGAGAAAGTTCTTTTCAGATGCAAATACCTCAATATATTTAATGTACCTTTTTTTTTAATGTCTCAACATTGATATAATAGTTAAAATTATATCGACACGTAAAATAAAATTTGTTTGGTCGTTGTAAATATTTAATAATATTTACAAAGCAATAATATTTAGTATTTACCAGGAACTAAAATATTTAATACAAAGCAATACAATATTATTGTATTTTGTCGCTGTTTATATACTGTATAATAATATTTCATCGCAGCGAATATGTATACCCATTGTGCACAAGCAGGTTGAACCCTTTCTGTGATTTTATGAATGTTAGCGCCATGTCTTACTCCACTCGAACATACAAGTGAACTGAGACAAACTCTATAGCTTCGACAACAGAAGCGTTCTTCACGCAATACTAAGTATTTGATTTCAACGTAGTTCCATTGTTCTTTTATATACAGCGGACTAAATATCCACTGATGATGAGCTCGATGTCGATTCTTTGACACAATACCGTTACAAAAATGTTTTCACTGCGACATCTGTAGGTCGCCAGTGCTTTGTTTGTTCTTCGTACTTTAGAGAACCATTGAAATGAGAAGAAAGAAAATTTGCGTTAGTATAAACTGTGAAATCGAAACAAATTCTGAGCACAGGCCTAAAGAACGGTAGATATTTTAAAAATTCTGGTTCACTGAAGAAAGAAAGAATGTTTGCTTCATGTTGCTTCTCTTTTGTTAACATGGGATGTTTTATGGCGTCTCTGATTGACTGATTGTTCCAGCCAATGGGGAGGCTGCTTGATCGGGCGTCTCTGATTGGCTGCTTGCTTCGGCCAATGAGGGAGCAGGTAGATTATTGGGCATGTATTTATATGTGTGTATTTTTTTGTACAGACTCAGTGTATGTCTGACGAGGATCTTTGCTAGAAGGTCGAAACGTTACGTGTATTTTATTTTTTACCTATAATATAGTCTTGTTCAGCAGTTCAGTGTTTTTGAAGAAAGAAAGTTATTTGTTTAGGAACTGCATACTCCATGTGGTATGGTTCTGGATGAAACTGTACTTGAAACAAAACTAATATTTGACAAGTATAACAGTTTCAAAGTAAAATCATTGTCTTGATCAGAGATTGCACCCCCACACACGCATACTCTTGTATACATTTATACAAGAATTATGAATTCCTTTCACATTCATATAAGCTCTCTTCTTTTCAGTTTTCCACGAATGACTTCCTTCCAGTTTATCTTACTTATAAGAATTTTATCCCACCAGGGAAGGTACATTAGTGCGGACAATAGATGTTTTATAAGTATGTGTCCTCCCACTTTCTTCATTCCAGCAATCATTTCCTCATCATTCACTTTCCTTTATCACCGTCTCCTTTAATCCTAGTTGCATAACGGTAGGACGATAAACTCAATCATTTCATTTGATTTAAATATATTGTATTGTAGAGGCATGGCATAGCCTCTGGTAGGACTTTCGTTCTTGTATTTACAATTACACGATTTATGCATGACGCATACTTGTTTCCGTATAGCGTCTGCGTGTTTTTTCTCTCAGTGCAGGTTGCTTTCAACAAAATTGACCAACGTCGGGAAGTTGTCAAATATGTACATGAAAACTATCGCTGTTTTCGTTGTCGTTCGCTGTTTTGGTAGTCGCTGCTTTTGTCGTTCGCTGTTTTGGCAATCGCTGTTTTGGTCGGCAGTCGCTTTTTTGGTTGCTCGCTATTTCGACAGTCGCTGTTTTTGCACTCGCTGTTTTGTCCGTAAACCCTATGGAAGTACTGTTTCATAAATACTAGAAACTCACTAACCGCAGATAAAAGTGTGTGCTTATTGATACTGAGTTTAAAATGCTTTAACTTACATTAGTTTTTATAATAAAATCTAAAACGGATCGATTTGTACAGTAATTTTCATAGTTCATATAACATCGAAATTTTAATGCATAAAATTATACTTTTAACTACTACAATATAAATAAAGTTACATTGAGTTCCCTCCTATTATTACAAATTTAGTTCTATTCGATAGGCCTTTTTTTTTTTTTTTTTTTTTTTTGCAGGCGGGCCCGTATCACTTTTGTTACGTCCCTGAGCTGAAGTAGCCATAAGTAGAAATCAAATTTTGTGCATCTCCGTATTTTTCAACGAAACACAAATTCCATCTGTTGCTTACTATAAAGAATTCTTATTTCATATTCTAATGTCAATAACCAGTGTTACTGCTAACTCATCTTTGCCCCTAGATTTCATGTACCGGATTTGTCTCTCGGAAATAAAGGAAAGTGTTAAAAACTTTCCAAAACATTCCTGAAGAACGTTAGGCAATTGTAGCTGACTGGAAATTTCCAGTAACTTGTTTAATAAGGACCAGCTAGAATTTAGTTTTCAGAGGAGCAAGAGGAAGCCTGAAGCAAAATTTGAAGACGGTCTCTTCAGAAGTCCGTCTTTCTGACCGGACTAAACTGCTAATGATGAAAGTACTACATCAAAACAGTATCAACGGTCAGAAATACATTGCCTGAATCTCCAAAATATGAACAGAGTTACGATTTACGTTACGCTCGGGATCGCACTTGCCATTTACTGAGAATATTTCCCATTCCTGTTGAAGTACGCGATTAAAGTTTCGGCAGCAAACACTTTATCAGAATGGCATGTTTTGTTAAAATAAGAAACTGTTTTCTTATTCTGCGTATGTGTCAACATCATAAATTGATACTTTCCAATAAGGTAAACGAAATCTCTCGGCGCTTTATTGAAATTACTGAAAATATATATATAAAAAAACATTCATCTGAAAATTACTGGACAGAACAAGGCATTTTTCCAAAGTTTTATGACAGTTTATGTTTACACAAACATGATACATATTTCTTCGTCTGCAAATCCTCCCAGAAAAGATTGAGATTAACTACTTGTTCACTAAACTAAATTCGAAAAGATCTAAATTAGCCTGATACTTTAATTTCCATCTCTTACGGATACATAATAATACCTTTATATCTTTGCCATGATCATACGTGTGTATCACGCATCGTCTTTCATAATCGTGAACACTCCTATAGTCGAGTCGAAATAGAGATCAACCTAGAACAAATTGTAATACAAACGTTTCCAACGGATTCTATACCAAAAAAGGTTACAAAAACGATGGAATAAAGTCTACCACTCTCTGCCATCTGATAAGGCCCGAAATTCGACACTTTTCTCACCCCTATGAGAACTGTGGTAAAGAATAAGGGAAAACTGTGGGAAGACACTTTAAAGTCAAAATCGGTTAGAGGAAGTAAGACTAAATGTTAGATGTGGGTAATATGGGTAAGACTCTACCTGATCATAGGTATGGATATCACGGCCACTATCTTGAATTTCGTTCAAAAGTTTAAAGCTAAGGAGGGTCGTGTGACATATTGTTTTAGGCGTTCAAAGTTCATCATCAGGTCATCACATATCACACCCAACAGTGTTCAAGATATAAAGAAATTTGAAGAAACCGGATTTGTGAGCAACAGGCACAGTGGACCTTCAATGACCATCACCAAAATATGGAAACAACACTTTTATCAGCCATTATTCTAGTTATTTTAGGAGCAAATGGGGTCAACCTAGACAAAACAGTCGTTGTTGCTCCGTCAGCCTTCGACCATCTACTAACCCGCCACTTTCCTTTACAAATTTCATGAAAACTTATTCATTGACTAGATCAGTGGGTAAACATCCCCAGAATCTGTTGTTTCTGCAAACGACCGTGTAACCATTGATGAATTTCTAAAAAATGTCAGGTGCTTGACTTACCTAATTTTCATGTCTGTAAGTACAGACTTTTGACGATACGTACAGTCACTTATAATAATAAGCTGAGGTTGGAGTTATAAGAAATACTAGTTCTTTTCTCCAGGAGAATTGCTTCACTGTACGCCTAATAGTTAGACAATCAACATGACAGTACAAATATGCGCCAAAACATGGAATGCCAGGATATCCCTCCATTTGGAGAAGAAAGTTAGAATTGTCCCTGGAAACTGTTGCAGATTTCCTACTATTACCTGCTCCGGGTTACTGTTGTTGAACTTTTTAGGTGGTACATTTGAGAAGAAACCTTGCGGTACTTTTTATGAGACATGGCCATGACTTTGTGCCCCAAAGATGAGAAATAATTAATTGATTTCTATTCATACTATTAACATATGAGATACAGAATTCGCGTTTTAAGTGCAACAAAATCCATACATACCTGTGAGTGTGTGGAGGCTTAATTGTTCATTCGAATTGTTAGTTGTTAATTGTTACGATAAAAAATTTAACAAAAGCGCTCTTCTCCAGCCGTATAGCGTTTACACTAAGCGTGTTCCGTAAAACTTTAATAAACTTTATTTTTATATGGGCCAGTCTAGTAACTTGGACTTCGCTCCGTCAAGATTCGCCCTTTAGCCATTAAAATCCACAACCCTGCCGGACCTCGAACCTAGGATCTTCGAGTCGTTGGCCTACCGCCGTAGACCGCGCGGCTACCCACCCGGCGAGCGTGTTCCGTGTAGGTACACAAAACGTACTAATACATATTTCCTCTGGTTGATAGCTCCACTGTGCAAACGGTTTGCCAAATACAAAAGTAGTACAACTTACATGTCGATACAAATTATGATACTTTACGCTACGCTTCACTACCTTGGAGTGCTATATTGTATCCGAACAAAAACACCAGAGGTGCAAAAAGTGGAGCCAAGTTCTTTAGCCCTAAAAAGGTGTGAAATGGGAGACGGATGAGCCAAGTTCCTTGGTGACAGCATGTAACAGGAACAAAGGAACTTGGCGCGAGGTGGCAACAGCCTTAGGGTTGGTGGCGGTGGACGTAGTGGGTTTTAGGATCCCCACCACCCTTATAGCTTGAGGATCATGAACCTTGCCACCTCGCGCCAAGTTCCTTTGTTCCTGTTACATGCTGTCACCAAGGAACTTGGCTCATCCGTCTCCCATTTCACACCTTTTTAGGGCTAAAGAACTTGGCTCCACTTTTTGCACCTCTGGTGTTTTTGTTCGGATTTCACAACTTTTTGTACGTGTATAATATATATATACTTGCTCGCTCGGCCTCGTTTAGGTCCTCGCCCCCCGTAGCTGGCTGCGCCCCCAACTTCGAGTTTTTGGGTACTTACGGCCCTTTATCGTAACCACTCTCCAGGACACTGTGCTTCCATGTTGCAGATTTTTTCCCATACCCACCACCAGTGGGAATGAGATATTTATTGAAACATAGGGAAGCTTTGCCATATTTATTGTAACCTACTTGTGATGATACAGCAAATTTGCTTCCTGCTGGCGGCCCTAAAATCCACCACCACCAACCCTAAGGCTCGAACATCATCTGGTGTTTTGCTCGGATTTCACAGCTTTTTATACGTGTATATACAGTATATACTGGGTTCGCCTCGCTGGGTGTGCTGCCCCAGAATTCCGTGTGCACCCCAACTTCAATTTTATATCGCTACGCCCCCTTTATTGTGATCAGACTTTCTGGGGACAGCGCCCCATGCTGTGCAGACCTTTTCCCATATCGCCTCGGGGGCTGCACCCTCATAGCGGTGGTTTGATCCATTTATTGAAACATTTTCGTGATGGTACACCTTCATACCAAATTTCGTTTCTCTAGCTTCAGTGGTTTGGAAAATGGTATTTGG
>JAGDQP010026881.1:0-17259 GCA_022664845.1 Lepisma saccharinum
TGGCCGACATAAGATGGAATAGAACCGGTACAACCTCTGCAATATTTATCCAAAATCAGCGACCGTAACCACTAAACCACTGACACTCAGACCAAGAATAGTAACCAAAACGGTACACGAAAACTCTCTTCTGTACGGGATTAAATTAAAATAATCTCTAATGTGTCAAGCAAAGTTTTTTTTTTTTTTAAGTACAGCTGGAAACGAGAAATCATCTCACACACTCCATTCATCTTCAGGAATATGGTTAGTTAGTCAAAATACGTCAAGACATTAGTTTTCATTGTGTTTGCTAAAATATAATTAAAGGGTGGAGATCTCGAATATTTTAAATGTCCTTTTATTCATTCTGTTCAAGTGTGTGATTTTGTTCACAAATTCATGTTCCAAATGTCACGAGATGCAGTTTTTCAAGTGTCAATAAGGTTTAAAAACTATTTACATTAACTAAAACATAGAACAAATACAGTAGTTGTATGTGCAGGCAAGTATAACGGCCAACTTAGGATACAAGCTTATGAGAAGCTTGATTTTCGCTTGTGTATGTACGATTTATGTAATACTTTTGATTCATGTTTCAAATTGACTCTATTGAAAGTTGATTCTGGTTGGATATATACAGTTGTGTTTATATTTGGCCGCTAGCATCGCCATCGTAGACAATTATTGATATGGAAAGCTTCCAGCAAGCTTATCAGGTGCGAGCTATGACAATAATTCAAACTTGATCTAAACTTCCAGACTTATCATGACAAGCTTGATGTAAGCATCTACACTTAACATAGCAAGCTTAAAACAAGTTTGAGTCTAACTTACTTCTTATCGCGATGAATGGCATGTGGAAAATTTGACATTTCAACCCCTCACTTTTGTCTCAAATTGTCGATATCAACAGATTGTGAGGATTGTCGAAAGTGAAAAATAAAAGAGAACATCTACGCATAAAATTAAATTGTTATCATCGTCCTACATGAACTGATGAACTTCTAAGGACCTTCTATTGATAAGGTAGGCTCCAAACCACTGATAGATGGAACACTACCCCGCGCAGGGAACTTCAACGCAGAACAATAATCAGAAGATAGGGTTAACAATTTGCCTAACCAGGCCACAGAAAATATATGTTCATCAAAATACGTTTGTTTCATGTAACATACTGTTTTCCTTCAACATTTTTTTTACAGTGTCAATTGATCGGTTATAGCTCAGTTGGGAAAGTGTTTGGTTACGCCTTAAGAAGGCCCTGGGATTGACTCTAGAAACTGGTCAAACCGACAGTTATTTCCAGAGTCTTTCCTCAGTAATACCGTGGTAATACTAGGCTAATAGCTGGATAGTACCCTCAAAATTGTCTCTGATTGAATTTATTCCTGCATCCTTCCCACTTCCCTACTTCGACATAATACATAGGTACCCAAAATTCATGACTAGACACATTTAATTTTAGAGTAAATGAGAAAACGTTGCAAATATTGTTGTAATCATACGACAACATTCATTCTTAAAGCTAATTTGTAATTTGAAATTGGATAGGTGCCACTAACAATCTTTAAAGTCTTTTGAGTGGCATCGTTTAACGAAAATGTAAATCACCATTTACATTTTAGCTGGTTTAGATGGTTTAGCTGACCATTTAAAGAAAATAAGTTTTTGAAAATCAAATTCTTTATTGAAAAAAAAAAAATATTTTTTTTTCTGGCTACTACTGGTTGAATTCTTTCTATTTTTAAAATAAGTCTAAATTTCACTAATCTGCTACGTCTTAGTATAACTTAGTTATACAAACTTAGCATAGAGGGAAATTTGGACAAGAATTGGCAGGAACTCCTGCTGGATACTTTGCAGCAGCTGGAACTGCCCAATTGGTCAACAGGCCTCCAGTGCTGGGAGCTATTCCAGATGCAGCGCCTCTCCACCATGATCCAGAAGGTGCTGCTTGTACAGCTGCAGGAGCAGATGCACCACCCCACCAGGATCCAGAAGGTCTTCCTTGTACAGCTGCAGGAGCAGATGCACCACCCCACCAGGATCCAGAAGGTGCTCCTTGTACAGATGCAGCTGGAGATGGTCTTCTGTAATTGATTGCTTCTGGAGGTGTAGGTCCACAGAATGGATAGTTAGGGCACTCGGCTGACGAGAGCGAAGCAGGAAGATCAGCTGGTGCAGGTGTAGCTGGGTTATAACCTCCTCTAAGACCTGAACCTGTCCAGCTTCCTTGTGCAATTGGAACAGGTACTGGAGCAGGTGCTGAAACAGGTGCTGGGGCAGGTCCTAGTGTGCCATAGCCTCCCACTACAGGTGCTGCTCCAGATAAAGTTTGAGATGGACGACCTCCCCAGTACTGAACTGGTGCGTATCCAATTCTGCAGAAGGGGAAGTTGGGGCATTGTTGTGGAGAAACACCAGCAGGCAGACCAGTTGGACCGCCTGCGTACGCAGCTGCAACAATAGCGGTAAAGATCACCTGAAAAACGAAAAATTAGCATTAACCATGGCATGGAAGAAATTAGACAACCATTATATTCCAACTGAAACTTTAGATTTCTGATTTTACTCTATTCTATATATGTTGTCGGTATTCATTCTATGCTGCTTTCTCACGTTGTTCGGTGAAGAAGGAGGAGTCGAATGGTATATACTACTTAAAGAAACAATCCTGGCATAACTGCGAAATCCTCAGTCAGAATGGCAATCGAAAACATGTACAGTATGAAACGGCATTGATATCTCACTGTCGTTCTGCAGGATGCTGGTAGAGAAACACAAGTTGTTCGAATTAAGATAGAGAACATATGAACAGAAAATCTTTAACTCTTTCTGAATTTTAAAATACTGTTCCTTTTGCAGAGAAATATATTTGAGTACAACATTCTTTATACTATGTAAAAGGTATCCATACGCCTGTGAATAAGGGTTAGATTTAGTTAAACTTTCACAAAACATAAAACTTGTTTAAGGGAGCAAGTTGAAGTAAAATTATCTTCGTTGTTACCAAATAGTGAGATCTCTGCTTGTAAAAAAAAAATCCTGTAATCCGCCTTCCCCAGGCGCAAGATAGGTGATATGGAGCTGTCTCTTTATTTAAAAAAAAGGGGGCACAGTGTATTTCTCTATGCATCCGCACTGTGCCTTGGACCGGCTATGGACACCACTTTAAGGGGTCCTAAGGAGCTACTCTTCTTAATCAAAACGAAAAATGGCTACTCGAAATCACGTATGGAGATTTTTAAAAATTGATCAGAGATAGCCAATTGAAGAAGTAATCTCAATAATTAATAGTCCGGCTGGTTTATAGGTATGTATAAGAATTTATTTCTCTTAAGATAGTAAAAACTCATAATTCATCTGAATAGATTGAGACAAGCCAAACCCTGCTAGCAAAATATAAGTTTAAGGAAATACATGGACAGAAGCCATAAGTTGTAGTGAAAAAAGACAAAGGTCGTAAGCAAACGCATGGATAAACTAAAAATTGTTAAGAAAATATAAATTCGGGAATTAGCTACAAATTTATAAGTAGTACATTTACAGAAATGAAGATGAATAGAATATACTGTATATTAATTGCAAATGGAAGTAAGTGCACCAAAATACCATAGGTTGTAAACAAATTAACAAGTCTAAGTTTAGAGAAAGTATTAGAACACAAGGAATAAGTTTAAAGTTCGGAGAAAGTGTCCAGCACAAGAAATAATTAAAAAATAACTATATCAGTAGTTTCAAAAAGTTGAACGCAAGAAATATGTTTCAAGTTCAGAAAGAAACTAGCACCACTAGTTGGAAAAAGTCCTAAGTTTATAGATCAAGCAAAACTCTCAAAGAACATAATAATATTGGTATAATCTATAGTAAAAAACATTAATTAGAATACATTAACTACAAAAACTTACCCACTGCATCATGATGTATTAAACACTGAACTGTTGTGTCTGGAATAACTGATGTTAGTATTACGTTGGGTCGTTTATATATATTACTGAGAAAAGATTATTTGCATCATCACCTATTTAAAATTCAAATAATGTTTTTCTTACTTCTTGAGGGAAAACGTCCAAATACTTTAGCAAAATATTTCTATAACGCTTTGAAGAATGTTTACCGCTATTCACAGTTACTTCAGAAACTGTTTAGCATAAATTCAATTAAATTTTCCTTTCTCTCATCATAAATATTAATATTCTTTCAATTTTAATATATCCAAATAACAAGCTAATTGTTACAAGTCTTGATAAAAATCATTAATATTAATATTTTGAATTAAAGCCGTTATTTAGATGAAGGCAAAGAATGTCACTATAGTCTGGAGGATAGAGAGAGTCTAGACGTATGAACAATCTTATAGAAAAACCTGGTAAATACAGATTCAGGACGTATTTCAATATTATATTCTTTACCTACAATGATTATTGTAAAAGGTATTTTTTTTTTCAGTGATTACAATGAATTAAGCAAACTATAAGATGGTAAATTTGGTTGGTTCCCGTAAATGTTATTTAGCATTACGTTATAAATTTGAAGTCACATATTCCAAAATATTATTTTCTTTTTCATTTAGTACTGGCTTTAGGGCGCCTTTTCAGGTACGCGCCGTTAGCCGCGTGCTCTGCAAACAATTTGGTCAAGTAAGTAATAGAAATTCACGACGTCTTTCTTTGAAGTAATCATAGCTGCAAGACATGGTTCTTGGTTTCCTTTACTGTGAATTGAGTTCGATTAACTGTGCCTTCCTGTTTTATTATTTTTTCCAAAGTTATAAATTGTGAAGTTTTAAGATGAGACCTACAGTTCTTGTTAAAGTGGTTATGAGGCACTCTTCTCAATGTACTCCGATCGAATTTGAACCTGGATCACGTGTACAGAAAGCAAGCATACAAACTACTCGGTGAATGCAAGAATCGCTCATACTTTCTATAAAATGCCTGGTAGGATTCAAGTTGTTAGACCCACGTTGGCGTTTATTTAAAAACCTTACAAAGATTCATAATGATCTTCACCTATTGTTTTGAATGTAAGCTCGTGTTTTGCACAAGATGAATAAAGCTTAACTTCTCACTGTATTTCTTACACGTTTTAGATGTAACTTGATCGTTTCACCATGACAAAACACGAATAAAATAGTTGTCAAAGTAGACGACAGTGAAAAGAAACACGTGTTGGAAAACCAATTAGTGAAGAAATTCGAAAAGAAATGAGGTTGAAAGTAATCGACTATCGTCATTAAAAATGAATATTTTTGTATATTCATATTATGTGAGAAAGGAGCAAATATTTTTTTAAAGATGGTTCATGGACTTTGGATTCGTGAACCACAGGTTTGAACATTGAAACTGTAAGGAACTCTATGTGATATAAAACTGAATAATATTCACTCCCACTTATACAGAATAAATTCAGTTTTATTTTTGATATACATGACAGTACATTTACATATTCAACAGGCAATAGTTTGCACATTTACCAGCTTTTTGTAATCTTTTTTCAAGTCCCCTTGATAAGCTATACGGAAAGGGACCTTATAACCTCGCTCATGGTGTCCGTCTGTCCGTGTTCAGAAATTAAATCTCTGGAATTACGAGGTGTAGACAGATGCTTCAGCTGTCGTTACAAAGGTCTTGGCCAGATGAGCTGAGAACCATCGCAACTGTTTTAATGGGTGCAGTAGTTTAGTGTTGCCAACCCATTTCAAAAATATGAATTGTTCAAATTGCTCCAATTCATTTAGACATAGTTTGCGCCAAGCTTGGAATAAACATTATTTAACAGAATACAAAAATAATAGTAAAAAAAAAATTGAAGTCATACTTTTAAAGAATTTGTACTTAAAAGTAAAAAATAATTTTGTTTATGAATGACTAAACAGAGAAGCAAGACGCGCTCTCTCATATACAGTCACTTTATAAATCCCTCAATTGGCGCGCCCCATGCTTTTCTTTTAGTCTTTCATAAAAAAAATATTGTTTCTACTTTTTAATACAAATTGTTTAAGAAGTTTTTTTTTACTCTTTTTTCGAGTTATTCCGGTGTTCGTATATATTTTCTCAAGCTAATGTTTCCTGACCAAAATCCTAAAGTGTTCTGCAATCAGTCAAACTACACTTCGTTGGAGGCTAGTGTTTATTTTAGGATAGAGAAGTTCATATTAAAAAATATATTAAAATATGCTTTCAAAATATATAAATATATAGACATATATCAAGGAAACATTTAAAGTCATTCTGAAATTACTAGGGGACAATGCCCTCCAATGTCCCCCATACATCTGCCCATGGAAAAGGTATAAAGCCACTTACTCAGCAAGACCAAGATGGGGACTTTTGTTGTGCCACCGTCGAAGCCATGATTAGTTAGTTGGATCAAGGTCAGCGCCGACCCATTAGTGGCTTTTGGTCGTCGGGCCATTTCCCGGGTCTCTGTTGGTCCCCCGACTTTCCGCCATACAGGCGAAAGCCCGCCCAGCAGCACCCGCCTACGTCAGCTTCTTGACAGAATTTTTCAAAACCGGGCGTGTTCCTGTCCGTCGGCCCGACTTTCGCAGACCAAATGCCGCCGTCATCTGGTTTGCTAGAAACCACTTATGCCATTCTGACAATTGTTTTATATCAGAAGAAGAGTGGAGGGCAAGCAAACAGTGCAATAATTGCTCATTTATACTTAATCTTGTCCGTATCTGGCATTCTATTGAATGACTAGGCAATGTGAGAAATATTTTCAGTTTCATTATCCTTGAAAATGACAGGCATCTTATATAAAGCCTATTCATTAGAGTCGATCCAAAAAAAATAAATAATATTTTGTTGCTGGGGTGTCAAATGTTGTAAAATTATATCACAAAGATATGTGCGAAATTTGAGCTATTTGGGCTATTTTAGTCAAAACTTGGTCTCTTGATCATAGATGGCAGACCGAGAGAAGAGTGAACTTTTATGGAAAACAACAACAATTTTGACGACTTTGGAACTAACAAAGCCAAACAATTTATTTCGTAATTTTAGCTTTCACTTTCTTACTTCAAAATTACGTTTCCTAAGTTTGTTAGTCCTGAATTTATTATAAGTATTATGTTCCGCAAATGACGTTTGCTTTCCTTTTGAACGATTCTCGTAGTATTCGGCAACTTTTACTCGACTCAATTCGGCAGAGATAACGAGAGATTGCATTCCGTTCCTGAGATATTAATAACGCGGAGGAATGCCAAGCCTTAACTAAAGAGTTGGGTAAACCACAAGAGTTGCCTAAAAATACCGGTACATTATCAATGCCTCGAGATGTTCAGCTTTTCTACTACTTAGTATTCAATGAGATGAAAATTGAAGACAACGGGAAAAGATAATCCTGCAGCAAAATTATCCTTGATTCTGGTAAATAAATAGAGTATAGGAAATTTGGGTGAAAGCCGGTATTCCTACTGTGTCAATACAAAGAATTGAAGAACTAGTCAAGAAAGAGGATGAGCAAATACAAGAATTAAACAAATCATACAATAGAGATATTGCATATTGACTCTTTCAAGAAGAAAAACATTTTTTTTTCATTCATTAGATGCACTGTTTGACATTGCTTATTGTAAATCTTTATTCTGTGTGTAAGTGAGGCCAGGAGAAATTAGTACTCTTTCAAAACGGAATTTCTCGAAGATCGGAGGGAATGTAGATCTGGGACAAATGGCGGGATATATAAGAAGACAACTGCCTAAAATGTGAAGAGAATACAAAGAAAACGAGAAAAGATTTTGAGATTAAGAACTAAACTAAAGTTAGACAATGTATTTGAAAGTGATTCTACAAAATTTGGAGTCAGAAGATTAGGAATTATTAGAGGATTATACAAACTTTGGTAACATTCATCCGTCATCATGGTAGTCGCCTCCACTGATAATGAGGGTAGAGTCCAACTCCCACCTTGTTTTCTAACTAGCGATAAGCATTGTATATCACAGGGGGTCTTCAAATGGCGGACTCCAGTCCGGTTCCGGACTCCGAGAATTGTTCTTCGGGACCTCCAAGATTTAATATGAATTGTATTTTATTTATGTCATTTTGTCATCTTTGGCTCACCTTTGGCAGGGTTTAGTAGGACGTCAAAAGTAATGGAACACTTCATAAGTTGAAATTCAAATGAAAACATATAAATATAATTAAATTCATGCTAATTTACACTGTGTTTGCTTTATTTTCGTGAAATTATTTGACACGATTATCTGGATTAACCAACGAACCTACTGTCTTATTCTCCTGCTTTATTTTCTATATGGCCTTTAGACATCTATGGCACAGTCCGGGACAGGAAAGGGAAAAGGAGGAGGGAAATAGTCGATCTGGAAGTAAGTTAAAGGTCCCATTCCGTAATTTGCATGGTGTGACTTAGGAATATCCTGTCAGGATGATCGGCCCCGCTGATAGAGGACCCTGAACCTTCCAAATGGGAAGCCAGCACTCTGCCAATGGCGGCCTTGTCTTAATGTCATATCTTGCTGGTACTTGATTAACCATTTGAACTGTAAAGGTATCTTTGGTGATATTACCGTCAAACCAGATCGCAGTAGATAATAATTCAAGACCCCTGCTACGTCAGATCGCGCAGCCGATGTATTTGTATCATATTAGCTTCACGACCTCGGAAGTAAGAATGGAAAAGAAGACTGTGAACAAAGGGGCGCAAAAATTCATTCTCGACAGGAACAAGATTACTAAAGAGAACAGAAGACGTGTCGTAGTAACCTGCAGAGAGAGTCACTTGAAGATGCTAATAAGTTTTAAGGACTGTACTTCAACGGACGAAACAAAAATTTTAAAGTCTGTAGAAAGTAAATTACTCCCGATAATTTGTCAAGAACAACATATCTTGTTAGTGCAAGAACTTGGATCAAGATATTTCGATCGTGTGTTGCCAGGTAATTATAACGAATAAAATACTTCACAGAAGTTTTGGAAATGCCTGACAAACAAAACCTTCACCCACTTTGGATCTGATCAAGAACCCACTAATACTGAAAAACACATTCGAAATATGTAAATGAAGTAAAACAGAAGTTCTTGTGATGAGTCCTGGGTAGTTTAGCTTTTACCCAGCTATTCTAGCTCAGAGCTGGGAGCTTTACTACACCGCCACATACAGTTTTCCTAAGCATGGACGGCTTTAGGAGAGAGACCCTGGGGCAGGGGGCAATTACTTTAAAAGGTGTCGTTTAGAATGAGACATTTAATGTCATTCTGAAATGACTGGGGGAGAATGCCCCCCATAAATCCACCTATGTTCGTAGGTGTCAAAATGTTAATATATGATGAATTGCTTACCTTAATATGTAATTCTACTTGAGTGAAACTTTATTTCTACAGACACAAGCATACAATTTGAATTTATTTATAGCCTTTAAGAATCTTTGGCTCAGACCATTCAGTATGTTATATCAACAGGAACACGAATTTTTACCCATACATCAAAACTTCTAGCTCGATGCGCAACCTCAGGACATCGTCGTATCGGACTCAAATTTTGCACGTATCTCTGTCATACCAATTTACAACTTTTCACACTCCACGAACCAAAGATTAAAAAAAAAATCAATCACCCTACTACGCATTCAGTACAATAGCGGAATTCATACTCTGCTCATCTTTACATCGTTGGTTGCGAAATAGAAATAAATATATTAAATTTATTATTATTTTTGTCATTATTTAGGAGAAAAAAATTACAATTATGACCAACAGATCACTCTTCCATTCTATGGATAACTCTATAGATGTTTGTTTTCATATCAAACAGTATTCAGCAAAAATTTAAGCAAAACTATTTTACAATTTTAAATTCTAGTCATAATTTTAACAACTTTCTTGACAAATTTCTGATGTAACAGACTTAGGTAAAGATTCTGCTCGTTTCGGTAAATGTTTAAAGCAAAATGATTATAAAAGGGAAGTATATCTTTTTAATATATTACAGTTCTGTAATACTACGTTTAGTAAACTAAATTTTGCAGTGAGCGTGTGAGTTTTGATCCTTGTTGATCATATAGCTAACGCTCTTTAAAATAAGTAATACTCACTGCTAGTTTATTACGATGAGTTACATAACTCCCTTCACGTATGTCAAGATGCTTCTCATAAAACGATTTCAAGTAATGTTCAGTGGTATGAGTTCCTTAGAACAACGTGTGTCGTTCACCAAATTAATAATAATCAAACACCCAGTATACTCCTAGTATTTTTTTATTTGGAAGAGCAATGCATAATTCTAACTTGAGGTCAGATTTCCATTCAGGCGAACAGAAACAAATAAATAAAACATTACGCTATGTTATCAGGAAAGTTGTTCCTGCTAGTACTGAGGTTGTCCAGCCAGAGGGTGTTTCCGAGACTCACTACGCGAATGCCGGGATAGTACCCGTAATCGAGTCCATGTACGTGCTTTTTCAAGCCTACAATTTCAAGCCTAGCTAACTTTCAGAGAAGAAAGTTCATAACCAATTTAAGAGTTCGATCAATGCCGATTCTTTTATTTTCGTTTTTCTTAATTGTTGAAATCGCTTGATTGTTGTTGTGTATATCAAATCCTATAACAAAGAAATTCTTTCAACAAGGAACAAGAAAGAAAATAAAAAATCGGCAATCAGCATTGATCAAACTCTTAAATTGGTTTTGTTCTTTCTTCCTTGAAAGTTAGAACTCTCTAGTTCGGGACGGGCGTAATCCATAGTGTTGTTACGC
Source organism: Lepisma saccharinum (assembly GCA_022664845.1). NCBI lineage: Eukaryota > Metazoa > Arthropoda > Insecta > Zygentoma > Lepismatidae > Lepisma > Lepisma saccharinum. The sequence goes on from JAGDQP010026881.1 coordinate 10,707, forward strand.
CCATAAAATTCATTTTATCTTATCTTAGAACTCTCTAGACTTGAATTTATAGGAACAGCATTGATATTCCATGCTACGATAAAAATACATTAGACATGTACGGAGGTAGTGCTGCCATCTTTCGTTTGAGATCGTTGCTTTACATTGACCTTAAGTAAACATCGACCAATGCGCATTTTCGTTTGCTATAATCGTTTAGCAAGCTCGAACTTTATTGACCATGCTCAGTGATACTTAACAGTTAAGTTGAAGATTTTCTGATAACTGAAAACCTCGAATTGGCAAGAAAATGAAAATGAACAGAGAACTATTCACATTATAAAATACGAATTAGGCCAATTTCTTTGCCGGCCACACCAAATAACTTCGTTTAGATAAAAAATCAGTGAAATTTATTTTTCACTCTCATGTTTTAGTAATGTGTCATATCAAGTTACAATTTTTATATCCTATATTACACTTTTAAAAGTTAAAATTGTATTGAAAATAAATAAATACTAATAATAACAGTAAAGTTGCTGTAGTTTAAAACATCCGCTTGTTTTCAAATGTCAGCTAAAAAGTTTACTCTTGAAAACGATTCAGGTTTTAACAACAACAAAAACAACACTAGCGTATTTGGATGATATATGACAGTAACTTTGTAATCATGATTCTCCGCTGTTGTATTTATGTTACAGGTGACTGACCTGAACAACAAAATAAACCGAACAATACCCTATAGGCAGCGCTCGAAATTAACTTTTACTAGCACTGAACCCACTGGGTCAGTGAAATATTTTCTTACAAAAATTTTACTGGTCCGTTTCAATTCAGTAAATAATTATAATCAGCATAATTTTTAGACCACTTTATTAAATTTATTTAGGCTACAACCCTATATAGGATATCAAACACTAATGAGTAATTATAGCCCTGTAAAAATTCTATGTCAAAGCAATCAAGATCATGCTTAACGCATAGAAACGGCTGATGTCTGAATTATCACACTTTATTCCTTTTTGTTTCACTAAATATCTTCTTCGGAAGAATCTGCTGGGAGTCGGGGCCGTAGGGAGAAATATTAGAGCGTATGGCTCTTTATCCCTTGCCTATAAAGAAGTATACATCCTAAAAACTGTATCCCTGAATTGAGAATACAAAATTCTAATTTTGTACTCCCATTTTTTGAAAGGCAGTGGCGAACCTAGGATTTGGTTTAGAGGGGAGGTTTCTTGTCTCCCAGTTCTTGGGATGGAACCGATTAACAGAAACAAAACGAAGGTAAAATATGTATCTCTGAGTCCGTCACAGCTTCTAAAATATAGCTAGTATAATGTGCATCCAATTTTCAGAATTGGTTATGGACTCAGAGATTCATATTTTACATCCATTTTTATTTCTAGTAATCGGTTCTCTCCCAAAAACTGGGAAGCAAAGAACCGCCCTTCTAAACCCAACCCTGGGTTCCCTACTGCCTCCCAAAATTTGGGAGTACAAACTTGGAATGTTGTTCTCTCAATTCAGAGGTACAGTTCTTATGGCGTACTGCTGGGGTGTTTTGGAGCCCAGCAGAAAGTAAAATCTTGGAAAAAAGGTACATGAAAAGCCTGTATTATATTGATTTCGTATATTGCTAATTCAATGTGATATGTTGGCTGAAAAAAAAAACTTTTATTATTCTGTCTCGACTACTACAGCTGTTTTGATCTTTTTATTTTCGTCTTTAAACAATAGAAGAGTTTGTGTGTATATATTTGTATATGTAATGTGGTTTTCGCTGCTTTCTTGTAAGTATACATATATTTAAAACGTTTCACTTTGTTCAAACTTTCTTCTCACAACATTACTTCCCCCTTTAAACTCGAAATACTACGTTTTATTTCTACTAATCTTTAAGCCTCTATGTTCCAGAGGCTTTCTCCAACTCTCTACTTTCCTTTCAAGTTCTGCCCTGTTATTATTGCATGGTAAACATCATTCACCAGAGGGCTTTTCATCTCTCACTTCCTGATATATAACGTCTATGACTACGTTGAAGAGCTACGGGCTTAAGGCTGAACTCTGGTGTAATATAACCATAACAGTTATTTGGTGTGTTAATCCCACACTACTTCTTACCTGAGCACCAGCTTGTTTTTATACATATCTTGGATTATCCGTACATAGTTCTCTGGCACTCCTTTCTGCCTGAAACATCCTCATACTTCCTAGCGTGGTACTCTGTCGTACGCCTTCTCCAAATCAATAAAGATCATATGCAATCCTTCTTGTTTTTCCTGATGCTTTTCCATTATCTTAATGAATAAAAGTTGCGTCCGTTGCATTTTTTCCTGGAATAAATCTAAATTGTTCTTTTTCTACTGTAGTTTATTCTTGTAATCTTTCTTCTATAATTTTCTCCCAGATCTAAATCTTATGTGGCATTAGTTTGATTCCTCTATAGTTTACACAATCCTGTACATATCTCGTCTCCTTAAAAATTGCTACAATAACCATTACGTCGGCATGTTTTCCTGTTAAAATTTTTTTTGTATCAGAGCCCACACAATATCTATAAATTTCTGACCCCAAACTTTTCCATACTTCTATTGCTATGTAATCAGGACCTTCAGCTTTTTCGGTCTCCATTTCTTTAATGTGTTCTCTACTTCTTCCCCGGTTTATTCTTGGTGTTGGTCCAAGATTTAAAGTTCCATCGCTAAGAACTTTCCATAGATTTTCTTCATTTAGGAGCATTTCGAAACATCCGGCCCATTGCTTTGATTTTGTTATCATCGGAAGCCCTAATCCTTAGTCATCCTTAATTTGCCTAATGTGGGTAATGTCATTTGTTATCTTGTCTCTGTACTTTGCAAATCTGTATAGCTTCTTCACTTCACCGAATGTTTGAAGCTCGTCATAGGGTTCACTCGAAGCTTCCGTTTTTGCTCTAGCCATTGCATTCTTTGCTTCCTAATTAGCAGCTTTGAAGCTACATTTATCCTCTCCTGAAACATCTCATTAGTTTTAGCTTTTATCTTCGCTTTAATAGCTTCTTGTCCTCATTCCATCACCACGTCTCTTTTCCTGCAGGAGGCTCTTTCCTGAAGTTCTACCCAAAGTCTTCTCTGCGGTCGTTATTATTATCCACACTGTTTACATTCCACCATTTTTGCACATCTGCTCTTCCTGCAGATTTATACATTCAATAACCTTTTGCCTTAACGATTTTATTAGTTTCTCCTCATTCAGTGTCCACCATATAATTTTGGGCTCTCTATTTCTCAGCCTGTTATTATTTCCACTTGCAAACTCCGAGTCCACACTCACCACTCTATGTTGCGGGACCATGCCTTCACCATTTATTGCCTTGCATTTGCAGATCGCCAGATGCAATGCCGCTGCGAAATCTATTACTCTTTCTCCTTCTTCGTTCCTAGTTTCGCAAATTGGCTATTTGATACAATTTCACGGCCTGAGTGACATACTGCATGTGTGACCTTAGTACACTGTCATTCGCTTCTCCATATTTAAAAAAAAAAATGTGCTCTAAATATGTTTTTGATAATATATCGCTTTTACAAGAACTTTAGAAAAAAATGCCTTACTACAAAAATCAATCTACACCAAATTCTCTCCAAGAAAGGTCATTTCCATTTTTCTTCTAGGATGCACCGTTTACGCGGTAGAATTGCTTGAAGTTCTGCAAATTTTCCCTACACTGGTTTGTGCCAAGTAAGACCAAGCAACAGAGAGCTGAAAATGGATATACCTGGTAAAAAAATACAGTAGTTGTCACATAAATACACCATTTTGCTGGAATCCAGAGCATAAGCAACATTAGTGCAAGCAAGATTGTAACAGAACTCCACATATATATGATGTACAAAAAATAAATGATTACGTATCTTTTGTTTTGTGCGGACAAACTGGTTAAGGGGGCAAACAATTTGGATGAATCTTCGCCCATACAAATTTGAATGAAATAAGCTAATAGGCCTACATGTTTTTCCTCTTCTGAGGAAAATTGGTTTGAGGAGCAGAGAGGCAAGCACATTATCAGGTAAAGGCACATTTTGCTAGAATAAAGAGCGTAAATAATATTAGTGCAAGCCCGATCGTAACAAAACTTCGTACATATATATTAACGTACTTACTCTATGGCTTACGGAAGTCGAAAGTTCATCGCCACAGCACATATATACTATATATAAAATTAAGAAATATTTATTTTTCTTCTGCGAGATTTTTTCATATTTCTACAAAACATGTTTGAAGGGGTCTCTGCTCCTTCAAACCATTCTCTCGTAAAGGAAAAATAAATATTTCTTAATTTTATATGTACCATATGTGTGCGAAATTCTATTATAATCGTGCTTACATTAATGTAATTTACGCTCTGCATTCTAGCCTTTACCAGATAACATGCTTAGAGGGGTCTCTGCCTCCTCAAACAATTTTCCTCAGAAATAATATTATTTCTTTATTTTATGTGTAGTTTCTACCTGCTAAATTTCGTGGAAATCGGTGAGCATCACTTTGCGAATATTCCTTGTGAATAATATACTGAATTTGCCAATTTGGTGCGTTACCACTGGCTCCACCATATTGAAAAAATGGCGCCCGAAATACGATTTTGGACAATATCTCTTTTCCAATATCTCTGATGGAAAATATTCCCTCAACTGAAGTTATAAGCTCAAGCGGTTAGAGCTCATATGTGTCTCTTTGCTTTGCCAAAATAAGGGTGTCTGAAAAAGAAGTAAAATGTTTGAAATTGGTATATAGATAAGGTAATAAATAGCTGAAAGAGATTTAATCAAGACATACATACATACTGTTCTAGAGATGTGAAGGTGCATGTCGTAAAGAGGACGTCCAGTCGATCACCACCGTTTTTTGGCAGGCATTCCTGCAATCGTCGAGGGACATCCTATATAATTCGACGTAACATGCCCACATGAATCAGCGCAAGTTTCTCACAGATCCATTCTTTAAGTTATTGGGTTGTAACAGGTCAACAATTGATCACCTTACTTTTAATATGAGCCACAAGAAGAAATCACAGACGGTCAAGGCAGGGGACCTTGGGTGCACGGTATGTCTTTGTATGGGGAAATAACTCACTGGCCAAAGAATTTTCGTAAAGCTGCCATTAAGTTGCGTGCAGTATAGGAGTTTGCCCCGTTTTGTTGAAACCAGGCATTGTCACGATTTGGGGAAGCGTGCATCAGTTTCTAAATAGCAAACATGTCCTGTATAGGAACATGGGGATCTGGCGTAACGGTCACCTTGAACCCATCACCTTCTAAAATCTATGGGCCCATGACAGCATGCGATGACAAAGCACACTACACGATTACCTCGTTTCTGTGTAAAGGAACCGCTTATAACTGAGGCTATTTCTACACGACCCAATAGCGAAAATTATGCTTATTTAAGAGGTGGGAAGTGGTCGTCGTCCGACATCTTGTTCATGAAATCCTCATCCTCGTTCACCTTGGCCATCTGTCGCTCACAAAATTATCTATGTTGTAGACGATCATAGGGTTTAAGGTGCTGGTCTATGTACGACTCGTGCGGATGAAACATATCTTGAAACAATATTCGGTTCACACCTGACTGATGCAGCCGCAGTGATGTCGACTGGCGGCGAATGGAACGCAGTAGATTTCTTATAGCAGCAGCTCAAACAGCCTTGATATTTTCTTGTGTACGGACACTGTGCGGCCCTTCTAGTGATTTCTTCAAACAGTGGTTCCCATTCATTTCGAAAGAGGTCATGCAAGCCTTACCTCAGCAGGACCTACCCCCCTTTAGGTTGACCCACCCCAAGAAAAGACAGTGTATTTTCAAATGCTGCATTTCATAGGCATTCTTTAATTTTAGAAAGGAAACGTATTTATTTTTAAGGGTCACAAAATTTATTCACAGCAGAAATATAAAAAAATACCTAAAATACCTAGAGGTACACTGATTGGTGCATTCGAAGCGTCTAAGCGTACATCATAGCTCGTAACACTAACATTTTTGTTAGTAAAAGGAAAATAAAAATGTGAGTGGACACCAGACTGACTTGGCGCTGTATGTGACCATCTTCATTGACTACGAAAACCTAGTTGATATGTTTGTTACTTATAAGATAGTACTCAAGACAAATATGAAAACAGTTATATTCCTTTCAGTCTTCATCAATGACCAAATATTTCGTATAAATTGAGGTAAATGAAGCGAAACGAAACTTTCCACATCATTCTAGATCTTAAAAGTCATTTTTGCGAGAGCAACAAACATGCATTTATTGCCTTTGCATGTGCGAAAAGACATATATATTGTACATCTATTTTGTCCTTTGCTATCATTCTTCTTCTTTGTTTGCGATTTAAAAATGAGGATACTTGAGATATAACATCACCGCTTCTTTTAGAAAACGTGTTTTGGTTACGAGTAAATTATATCGCCGTAGGGGGAATCAGAACTAGAATCAGAATCCGGAGTAGGATGTAATGGATTACCGCTGATGCAGAAAGCATCATTTTAATATATTCGATGCTGACACCACTGTGTTGCATACTCTCTACCATAAACATTT
>JAGDQP010026882.1:0-12029 GCA_022664845.1 Lepisma saccharinum
GAGCTCCTGCGTAGCCTAGTCGGTAGCGCGCTCGACTTCAGTGCGAGCGGTCCCGGGTTCGATTCCCGGTGGGGGCTCAAAAATTTCGGTGTTGACCCAGCATCGTGAGGACAATTGGGGAGCTGCTGTGAATAAAAGACAGTGGCGATCACAGTGAGAGCTCCGGCTCTCCTCTCCCAACCCGTCTGGTCAGCGTGGGAGCAGTAGACCAATTCCTCCCTTCGGGGAGAGGCCTCATCCACTAGTGGATTGAATATGGCTGTGATTTATTATTATTATTATATATATATATATATATATATATATTGCTCTTTACCTTTTTCCGTAACCATTCCTTATCATCTAGGGCTTTGTGCAATATATACGTGAGGTGATGTTTCCAATGCATTTTTCAAGAATGCACTTCAGAAAAAAATAGACATGGAAAGATCTAAACCTAGCTAAAAGCAAAATAGGCCACGTTATACCAAACAATAGAAAAATTCTTGAAGATGTGTCTCTTCTGAACCATTTCAAAATTTCGAGTGATCAGGGTGGTGAGATGTAAACTGAAACTTAATATTCGAATTGAGGTAAAGAAGAATATCAGAGGAAAACTGCCGGTTTTAGATCTAAAAATCGATCGAGAAACATATATCCAAGATAAAACTAAGTAACGGATTCAGCGTCTTGGAAGAATTAGGAAATCAAGAAGATATCAGTAGCAGAAATATAATACTGACTGAGATAATAAGAGAGATCTCCAAGGAAATAGCAGGTATCCGAAAGAAAAAAGAAAGTAAAGTCTCAGAAGAAACTAAGCTCTTTATAAGGAAGGAGGATAGTAAATGAATAAAACTTACATAAAGAAGATTAAGTGAATACAAATAAAGAGAACCGTAAGGAAGAAAATAAAAGAGAATGTACGAACATACAACGAAAACCTTGTTAGACATACAATCGGGGAAAACTAGAGCTTGACGAAAATAATAATAATAATAATTGCAGTTAAGAGACCTAACTGGATCGTAAAACGAAATAAAGAGGAAATTATAAAAGTACTGGAAATTACTACAGAGAACTGTATTATTTTGAAGAAGAACTAGGAAGAGAAGATTCAGAAGAAATAAGTTAGAAATCCCAGAAGTAATGAAATAGGAAGTGGATAAAATGCTTCGAGGGATGAAAAATGGAAAATCGCCAAGGGAAATGAACTTTGAGCAGAGATGTTTAAATGGAGAGTCAAAAAATGAAAGAACAACTTTGCTAAATTATTCTCAATGTGGCAGAGGAAGAGGGAAACAACGTCTAGTTGGAATGATACTTTTATCATTTTGTTTTACATGAAAGGGGACAAAGAACACCTCAAAAACTACATACTAATTAGTTTACTGTAAGTTCTTTACAAAAGTTTCACCAAATCTATTTTGAATTTATTGAACTAGACATAGATTTTAGCCAGGGAAGAGAAGAAGCCGGATTTCGTCGTGGATTTAGCACAATGGACTACATACAAACATTGAATGCAGTTATGGAAAGGACTAACGAATATGAATTTCCACTATGTATAGAATTCATAGATTCTGGAAAACTTCCGATTCGGTCTGCTTGGCAGCAGTATTTAAATCACTTTAACATCAATGCATCGACAGTTCATATAACACATTACTGCGAAACATTTACTCTACTACTACACCTGTCATTAGACTACATAAAAAATGTAAAAAAAGAAATTGAAGTTGGAAAAGGGGCAAGGAAATGAGATTCAATTTCTCCAAAACTGTTTCCTGCGGTCTTAGATCGAGTGTTGCAGAATTTATACTGGGATGAAGTTGGAATAAAGAGCGATGTCAAATATCTTCATCACCTACGATCCACTGATGATATAGTCCTGTTTGCTTCAAGTGCAGAAGAACTACAAACCAGAATTGAAGAGCTGTATAATGAGTGTTCAAAAATAGACCTTAAAATGCATTTAAATGAAACTTAACAATGTACGATCAATATGCTGCAAAGAAGGACATAAAGATTAGCGGAGAGGCAGGAGGCACAGTTGACGAGTATGATTACCTAGGCTAGCTCAGAACATCGAATACGCAGCTTATTGATAAAGAAAATATAATATGTAAAATGGCGTGGAGTTCGTTTGAAATGCTACATTTTACTTTCAAACAAACTTTCAATGTGTCCCAAGCGTAAAATTTTTAATCAATTTGTCTTACTTTCGGTTATGTACTGTTCTGAAACTTGTATATTGAATGTGCAAACGACTCACAAATTAAGGGTAACACAAAGAAAGAGATAAAAGCTAGAAATAACTGAGAGAGACAGGAAGACAAATAAATGGATTCGTGCACAAGGAAAGGTAGATGATATAATAAAAAAAATGCGAAGAGAATCAAGGGGTGATGTGCCGGTCATATAAGTAGACTAATAGATAAAAGATGAACGGCGAACGTACTACATCGTATTCCTAGAGAAAAGAAACAATCGAGACCACTTCTAAATACAAGTTGGTAGATGAAATCAAGTGGTTTTCAGTAGCTACATGTGTAAGGATAGCAGCAGACCGAGATATGTGGAAATAATTGTGGGAGGCCTACATCCAGCAGTGGATAGAAAACAGCTGCATATGAAGATGATGATGATACAGGACGTTGCAAAAGAAAGCCGAACAACCTACATTATGGAATTCCTGATATGAAAAGCAAAAAGAAGTATAGATCATCGAGGGTGTATAAATGCTTCGCTTTGGCGCTATAGACCTTTGAAAGCATGGGAAATGAACTCTAAATCTTGATAATTTGAATATCATGAACAGTAGAATTTGAACTGTAGCGGCATGGTAAACTGCTCTATCCAAAATTGCATATTCAAAAATTATGCAATGGATGCGCACTGGATTCCCCAAAGACGGTAGTCGACTTCTAAATCATCGAGTCGAGTAAATGTGTGTTAAAATAAACACAAATAAGACGACTTTTCGTTAATGAAGTGCAGACGATTAACATAATTACTGACATCGAACCAAGCAATGACAACCTCTTTGCTGATAAAATGCAGAGCAATCGTTCTTTGAAATATATGTGTAATTTACTCCTGTTTGTTTGTGATTTACACCTCTTTATCCTGTATATGTAACTTACTCCTCTTCGAAATATATATGTAATAACTGATATTTAATGAAAAATCGTTCTGCAAAAGACATCTTTTTGATACCTTTTATGTCAAGGTTTTGCTTTTATATACTTGAGGTAAAATAGTATAAATTGCTGAGCAAAACAATGCGTTTTTGATATATATATATACTAGCATCCGTAAATTTTTAACGAGTAGCCTCTATGTTTTTCGGCCGGCTGCGAACATAGCACGAGGTGAAAATGCAAGTCAGATCCAGAAAGGATTACGTGAGGCGTGTGGTGACAGTGCTCTGCATTATTGAACGGTTGCCAGATGCACTGGGGCATTCGAGACGGGTACCAGTCAGCAGATAAAGAACATGGTGGGGGGCGTACTCGAACGGCTATGGATCAGTGCCATGTGGAAGGACTGCAAATATTGCTCAAAAATGATCGACGATAGACGAGTAACAAACTGGCTAATGAGCTGAATCTCTCGTCTGTTTCAGTATATCACATGATAACACAAGATCTGGCATGCGTAAGATTGGAGCCCGATGGGTACACATGTCCTGACGGAGAATAAAAGTACCACCGATGGGAATGTACACGCTTCCACCTTGAACGTTACGCCCAGGAAGGTGTTGCTTTGGTGCACAACAATATTGCGACTGACGAAATATCAGACAGATCCTACGAACCAATCTTAAAACTCCAGTCCAATGAACAGCGCCACTCGGCGTCTCCATGAATGGAAAAGGCCAAACAAAGGTTATAGAACGTGAAGGTCATTACGAATGCTCCATTACCACGTAGGCATTATCCTCTTGCTTCCCGGCCCACCAGGAATTACTGTAAATGCTTTGTACTATGCCTCATACCTGAGTCACCATCGCAATTCTAGCCAGGATTGCGATGTAAACGAAGGCATCTTCTGCACTGCGAACCAATTTTTCTTCACGAAAACGCCAGATGTCTTACTGCCCATGCGATACAGACTCTCTGGCGAAGATGGGGTTGGGAGGTGTAGGAGCACCCGCTATATTGCCACGACATGAGCTTCTACGATTTTGATTTGTCCCCCAAAAGGAAGATCCCCTTCGGGGATAATGTTTCTGTGATATTCCCATCATTGTTCATGCCTTACGTCGCTCTCTCAAATCCTTCTCAAAAGCAAGGGCTCTCAGTGGTATTGAATGTCTGCCAGATATCTGAAAATGGGTTCACCTGGTAGGTGGGGAGTACATCGAGAGAATGTAATCAAGTTCGCGTGAGTAACCCAATTCATTCTCACATGTTGCCACTTAAACCTAGCTGACCCTCGTAAATTGAAATGGATTAAGAAATAATGAAATATATTGAATGTGAATGCAAGAGGATTTGACTGAACTCTAACCTTCTGAAGGTTTCGTGGAGACGCAAGATACATCATCTGTTCTATTTATCAACCACAAAAGTCACATTACTTCAACCGAAAATGGTTGGAAAATCTTGGAAAAGCAGCTGAGGCGAGGTAAGATATAGTGTTCAAGTGACTGAAGTCAATGGACGAGAATTCTATATTTTATTATAACGTGGATTGTGAAGATTTTAGATGCCACAGACTGAAGAAAGCATTAAATATAGTACAAACGAATCCTAGAAACAAAGCAGGAAAACTGTGATTTTTCGGATACGCTAGTTGTAAATAAATCTGTTTCGTTGGTCACTGAAAAATATCTAATATAATGTACTCCTATTTTTGAGAATAAGTGACGGACTCAGAGATTCATATTTTACCTTTGTATATATTTCTATTAATCGCTTCTATCCCAAGTACTGAGAAGCAGAGAACGCCCCTCTAAACCCAACCCTGTGTTCGCCACTGCCTCTCAAAATTTAGGAGTACGAAATTGGAATTGTGTACTCCCAATTCAGAGGTACAGTTCTTAGGGCGTACTGACGCATAAACAACGTAATTACACAATATGGATTTAGTGATAAGGTGGCGTATCCGCGTTGCACACGAATTATGCTTTTGTCTCCGACACTTGCTCCTGAGGAGATTATCAGATATGTTAGTTCCTAGGATTCTGGAATTTTACGATTTTTGTTTTTGAAAATATAAATAAAGCACATCGATAAAACGTTAAACACAGCCTACAAGTAAATTTATTAATATATTGGAACTTAGAAATAACTGGCCCAAAGGACCAACGAACATTTCTGAGTTACTGGCCTTTGGAAATTTTTACTGGCCAGTGGATCACCGCTAATTTCGAGCGCTGGTATAGGAATTATAACCGTCTGAGAAACGTGTGTTATAGTAACGGTTAACCATATCTTCCGTACGAGGCTATAAATTTGAATGGCGTAGGAGATAAGAAAACGTCGTTGTATCCCTGGAAGTTTGTAAAATATTTAACAAATAATAATGAATTTAGAAGGGAGTGACACATGTGTAATGAATAAAGTGTATTCATGAATGTTTCCTGAAAACACTTGTTGGCAACAAGCTTAAGCGAAGGACTGTGTGCACTAAAATACTAGGTGACCATTTCACATATTGAGACTTGTAGGCACGATCTAGGGACGACGGTATTCAAGTGAAATATTCCCTTAGCGTGAGTATACATCAGTGCATTTAGTTCCCAGGAACTTTTGCGCTTTCGTTTATATTGCGTCAGTAGATATAACTTCCCATTTCACAAATGTTTAATGACTTCGTTAGGCTGAACAAAAATGAGGAAATACCAAATCTATTCCATAACGAGTGTGAATGTATGTATTTGTCTCTTGATTTCATTAATTAGGCACTACTGTCTTTAAATTTATTAAAAATAGGACATTCAGCAATATTACAATACGAACGAATTGGGATCTTATAAATTTAATCAAGTGAACTCTCCATTACCCCAGTTGTGAGGAATTTATTATGAATGTTTTTCTTGATATGATTATCAAATCAGGAATAAAATATAATTATTATTTTGTATTGCAACTTAATGTGTTCGTATATGTTATATTTTATTTATCTCTTTTTTGTAGGTAATCTCAACAAATGCGACCTTAAAGGAAATAACTGCATCAGAAAAACGAAAGGTATGTTCACGTATGCAACCTTTAAAAATGTGTAAAATAATGTCTCCCAAATTTTGCCTTCGCCTTCCCTCTTTGCTCCGCCTACCCAAGTAATAATGGAAGCTAATTCTTGTGAAATAAATAAGTCTCATACGTAAAAACAATATATTTTCATCATCGTGTTTTGACATTGTTGGGGCAATGATTCTCTTTTGTTGTGAAAAGCATGTTTCTTTTCTATAATATTTTATAGATTCCACATGTTCCAAATATGATCATGGATATTTGATCTGAGAAACTCATGAATACAGCCAAATCGCTTTCAATATACCTGCTTTGTTTATTTGAGGAGTTTAGTATTAAAGTTATATATCTCCACTTTTCTATTGCTTTAAAGGAGAGACAATTACAGTACACTGTAAACAATAGCATCTTTTAGATTGGAATATTATTTTTACATTCTTAGAGCTCACACAATTATTACTTTTCAACTCAAAGTGGACCTGAAAATAATATACAGACAGTAGCATTTGAAACTTTATAGTATTTTTTCCCTACTATAGTAGTTATAGTAGGATTTACAAACCCAAAGGACGCCATCTTTGAATAAGAACTGTGCACATTCAAAACACATATCAAGTTGAGCTTAAAAAAATCGACTTTAAGTTAATCCTTACTACTTGCAATGGATTTATTTTCTGCAGAGAGGAGGTGAAAGAGTTTTGCATTAAAGTTAGACTATGATATCTCCTTTTATATTTACTACAGGAGAGAACAAACCTGTACGTTATAAACCACAGCTATTACTAGGCTGATAGTTTTCAAGGAGATTTAACTACCTTTGTAACACATTTTCTAACTTAAAATGCGCCTAAATATTATGAAGCTTATTTTGCTCAATTATCTGCATTTGAAATCGAACAAGGTTAGAACTAGTGTTCAAAAATAATAATAACTCCACAGAAACCGTGCTACTTTTTCATTTTAAAGAAACTGTTTGTTTTTCTTGCCATTTCGGGGCAGCTAACAATATCTGAATATTAATGAAAAGTTAAAATGTTAGTTTGTGTTACAAATATACATTTAGAACAATAAAATCTGTATTGGAACCCGGAGAAACAATACTGTGCCCCTTAAAATTGTATTCAATTGATTCCAGCTTGCAGCCTATGCCATATTTTACTGTATGATAGAACAATCTAATGTAGCGGAGAAATTATATTCATTGTGCTTTCATCCTAATAACATGACAACTTTGCAAATATATATTTTACGAAGTAATCTCCACAGAAGCAATATATTTCTTGAAACACCTGGTGTTACAGGATGGTATGCATGGATATTGTATACAACGAAATCAAAACTGCAAAGAAACCGCATTTATACTTGAAAAGTGCAGAATATAATTCAATCTCATGGTTGCAAAATCACAAAAAATACAAACCACAGTGATAATAATATCAGAAAACAAAATATAATAATAAGATCAAAAAACAAAATAAAGTAAAAAAAAAAAACAAAAACAAAATGGAGCTTAGTAGGGTATATCTTAATGTTCTTGCGGTTCTCTCACGGAGTACCTTAGGTAGAGCAAGTATTACACGGGTTTGTGGCTTTTCGCCCTCAACCAATCTTTCTTACAAAACGTGAAATTGAATAAGTACAACTACGTTAACAAAAATAGTTTCCCGTAGTCGATTAATTTCAGTGCTAAAATGACTTCTGCTAGTTTCTTCTTCTTGGGCGTTGGCTCGTATGAAACTAGGTATGATGGATTGCACCGGTTATAACGTTCTGTGTGTCTATTGTGCTGTTGGTAAGGCATGAATTGTAGGCACAATGTCAAGAATGTTGAAATCCATTTATATTCGTCGTACAGCACTGAAATACCAACTTGATCACTCAGAAACACGCATGGCTGGATAAGGATTTCACTGTGCGGACAATGACTTTTATATTTCTACTCACAACTTGTAATCTTCACTCGTGTCCGTATAATAGGATACTGTGCCATCTTCCGTGATACTTAAATCTCTTAGCTTCGAAACACAGCTTCTTATAGTTAATTTCGAAGATGCTATCACACCACAACGGTATTGTGTCTTGCACCTGTAGACGTTCGATTTGTTCTAACGTTGTCCTCTCGCGGAGAAACAAAATTCTAAGCGGACAACACTTTGTTCTCGCTGCAGAAAGTCTATTGCCTTGCTAAAGCAAACGGAGCAGTTTTAAACTAGGCTCCCCGGTTCTTGCTGAATACACTTGTATCAAAATAGTAAGTCAAAGTAAATGTGCCTCATTTCTCTAGGGGCTTGTAAAGACTGTTCCACGGTTGCATAGCCGACTGAGTGCAAGGAGCTTTATCATTTGCGTAGCCAACTGAGTACAGGCCTTGTTTCAGGTTAGGTTAAATACATTCCAGTTACATAGCCAACTGAGTATGCAGGAAGGTACCAATTGCGTAGGCAACTGAGTACCAGGGAATGTTCCTGTTGCGTAGCCAACGGATAACGGAGGAAGGAGAGATACTCATCACCAAGGAGTGAGTGATACCCAGTAGACCGTGCTGCTGGGTTTTATAAGCGAATGTAGGGGTGGTTCTCCAAGCTTCTCCTCCATCGATTCCAGCTCCATCTATCTCTTGATGTCCGCTCCATATGGTGTTTTGGTGTGGAGTTGTCTGTCATCTGCCATTGTTTATGTTATTCATTTGTTTGGCTTCTTACCTATTTACATACATAAACACTTGCGTAATATTCGCGTGTTTGTAAACACAGGGAATATTGCAATATGTTCACCCCTAGCATTAATTCAAGTCTGACAACAATGCTGCATAGTAAGGACAGGTGCAGTGGAAATATCTTGTGACAGTAGCTCCCATTATTCACACGAAACTATTGTAAGAGCACCAAATGAAATGGGTGGCCGTGATCGCGAAGAACATCGCCTTGCTACGTTGTCTCAAACATATTCAGTTAGCTTTAAGGCCAGTTAACGCACTTGACAGGCTAAAAGGGCAATAGATCCTGTTTTAACAAAAGCCATCCACTAACACCAGGGCGGGCATTGCTATCGCTCAGGAAGATATTTTCTCCCAAATACTGCCGAAACTTTCTCAAATGTACTGCCAACATTTGATCGAAATAACTAGCAGTTTTGCCTTGTCCATTCATCCTGGTGGTTTCGAGTAGAGGCGTTCTTCAGGTGCTGCTAATGCTGACCCACAACATCACCCCGCCACTTCCGTATTGATCACGTTAGATGATATTGGAAGGATTATACCCTGTTCCCTGTTCTCCACAGATAACGCAACGCCGAGAATCAGACTATTGAGTAAACTACGACTTATCCCTAAATAATACGAACGTCTAATTATTTTCTGTCCAATGAATGTCATCACGACATTGTAGACGATTCCTTCTCTGATCAGCACTCAAAGGCACACAAACTACCGGTCACCTTGCATACAGTCATATTTCCCCTAGCCTTCTATCCACAGTTTTCCGAGATATCTCCCTTCCTTTTCCAGCAGCGTAGACTCATGCCAGTTGACGGATGTTACCCTAATTATGTCGCTTGGCTTTTATCAGCAAATAGCGATCTTCGCTTTAGATATAACCATTGAGTAATTATCTCCTAGATAATTTTTTGTATGCTGCGACCCGGCTACGCCTTCTGGAGACTTATCAACCCCTAGTCAACATAGTTGATGTAAAGCTCTTCAGATGTCGCCAATGCGCCATGAAACAAAAATGCGGATATTAGGTTCCTGCTTGCTGTATTGGCAACTATGCTATATGTGTTGAAAAAGTGGCATGCCTAACATCGACATGCAGCAGCTGGTAAACAAACCTCCTCACATCCCAAGAAAAAGCAAAGTACACGAAAGAAAATAACAACCGACTCCCCTCCCATGTTCCTTTATTCAGAAGCCTTTTCGGCAAGTCCAAACCCCCACCGTGATTATGTGAGGTCCTTTGATGCGCTTAGGTCCGTTCATAAATTATCGTCAGTTCGTGAAGGAATTGGTGCTTTGCGGTAGTGGAAGAATTTCGAAGTTTTTTTTATTCCCTTTGGTCTAAGAAGAAAACCTTTATTTTCATTTCCTCCTTATTCACTGTGTTTTAAAATACCACGAATAAAATAATCATCACCGATCTTCAACGTCGAACACAGCAAAATACATTTATCAAATTTGATATTCAAGCCCATCTATGACCGCGAATCGAAAATATATAGGGGAGCCCGATGCTATTTTGATTAGAAGAAGCTATATTGCTAAGAAAAAGGTCAATACTGTCATTCGTTCCGATTCCGCCGTAGTGCTGTTACCGCTCATAAAATTCATATTATCTTATCGTTCCGATCACCCCGCCCCCTTCCAAATGATACTTCAGTTGATAGAGTAAAAACTGAAAAAAGAAAATCCCTCACAGAAAGAAATAACCGGTTTCGGAGGTAAAAAACTGAGTCACCGATACAAGAAATATCATCATCATCATCATATTCAGCCGTTTTCTATCCACTCCTGGACGAAGGCCTACCCCTTTTCTTTCCACATATCTCGGTCTGCTGCTATCCTCATCCATGTAGCTCCTGAAAAACGCTTGATTTCATCTATCCATCTTGCATTTGGACGTCGTCTCAGTCGTTTCTTTTCTCTAGGAATCCACTGTAGTACCTTTGTCGTCCACCTTCCATCTGTTCGTCTAGCTATGTGACCAGACCATCTCCACTTCATCTTCTTCGCAGTCTTGATTACATCCTCTACCTTTGTTAGTGCGCGAATCCATTTATTTGTCTTCCTACCCCTCCTGGTTATTCCTAGCATGCATCTCTCCATTGCTCTTTGTGTGACTCTCAATCTTAGAGTCGTTTACGCATTCAATGTCCAAGTTTTACAGCCGTACATCATTACAGGTAAGACACATTGATTATAAACTTTACGCTTCAGACACATTGGTAGTTTGGTTTTGGAATTAAAGTATAGTCTTCCAAACAAACTCCACGCCATTTTACATCTTCTATTTATTTCATCAGTCAACTTAGCATTCGTTGTTTTGAGCTGGCCTAGGTAAACATATTCATCAACTATGCCTATTGTATCTCCGTTAATCTTTACTTCTTTCTTTGCAGCATGTTGGTTGTACATTACTTTTGTTTTACTTAAGTTAATTTTAAGGCCTATTTTCGAACTCTCGTTACTCAGTTCTTCCAATCTGGTTCGTATTTCTTCTGCACTTGAAGCAAACATCATCAGCGAACCGCAGGTGATGAAGATATTCACCATTCATCCCAGTTTAAATTTTGTAACACTCTCTCCAGGACCGCACAAAACAGGTTTGGAGAAATTGAATCTCCTTTCCTTACCCCTTTACCAACTTTAAATTTTTCACTTTGTTGATGCAGTCTAATGACAGATATGGCAGTCGAGTAAATCATTCACAGTAACTTGATGTATGCACTTTCAATGCCTTGACATTCAAGTGATTTAAGTACTGCTGACAAGGAGACCGAATCGAAAGCTTTTTCAAAATCTATGAATCCCAAACATAGTGGAAGTTCATATTCATTAGTCCTTTCCATAACTTCATTCAATGTTTGTATGTGGTCCATTGTGCTAAATCCTCGATGAAATCCGGCTTGTTCCCTTCCCTGGTTAAAATCCAAGTTCCGTTCAATACGGTTTAAAATAACTTTGGTGAACATTTTGTATAGGACCGACAATAAACTAGTTGGTCTGTAGTTTTCGACGCGTTCTTTGTCCCCTTTCTTGTACAACAAAATGATAACGGCCTTGTTCCAACTTGAGGTTATCTCTCTCTTCCTCAGGCACATCGAGAATAGTTTAGCAAGTTCTTCTTTCATTTT
>JAGDQP010026882.1:12429-25474 GCA_022664845.1 Lepisma saccharinum
CCGCCCAAAATCCCATTTTGCACACCGTTTGAGCTGGATAAATGAAACTTTACTTGAAGTTGTACTATCACAAGTAGGTCACGACAGAATAAGAAAACTTTCAAAAAGTCGTCAACTTGGATCCAAAATGGCCGCCCCAAAAACCCAATTTCCAAATCATTGAAGGTAGAGAAACGAAATTTTCAATGAAGGTGTATGACCAAGAGTAGGTTACAATAAATGGGGCAAATCTTCCCTTTGTGGGCGCAGCCAACCGTGGGAGGGTGAAGATGTACTCCGTGGTGGTGTAGTGCTGCAGGGAGATTTTGGTTAAGATAAAGGAGGCGCATCCTCACAAAAGCACCGAAGTTGGGGGGCGAGCCCCGGCTCCCAGCGAAACTTCGAAACCTACCTCAGCCTGTAGGCCAACCGAAAGGGATTTTTAGGTAGATTTCGAAGAAAATATACCTATTGAGATCGGTACGATATGAAAGTGTGTATATATATATGTTGTTTCTAGGATTAATAGCTCGGTTAAGTTCGTTAATGAGCAAAATCGGTCGCCATCTTGGATCCAAAATGGCCGCCGAACCCATTGTTGTATAGAATACACAGCCTAAACCGCTGGGGCTATTGAAATCAAATTTGGCATAAAGGTACATCACTTTTTGATTATGAAAATGTTACCTAATGAGTTCAAAGACGCCATCTTGGATCCAAAATGTCGGACCTAAAATTCCATTTTCCACACCGTTTGAGCTAGAGATACGAAATTTGGCATCAAGGTGCATTATGACGAGTAGCTTATGGAAATATCACAACATTTAGGAAAAGTCGTCATCTTGGATCCAAAATGACCGCCCAAAATCCCATTTTGCACACCTTTTGAACTGGATAAATGAAATTTTACTTGAAGTTGTATAATCACAAGTAGGTCACGACAAAATAAGAAAACTTTCAAAAACTCGTCAACTTGGATCCAAAATGGCCGCCCCAAAAACCCAATTTCCAAATCATTGAAGGTAGAGAAACGAAATTTTCTTTCAAGGTGTATGACCAAGAGTAGGTTACAATAAATGGGGCAAATCTTCCCTTTGGGGCGCAGCCAACCGTGGGAGGGTGAAGATGTACTCCGTAGTGGTGTAGTGTTGCAGGGAGATTTTGGTTAAGATAAAGAAGGCACATCCTCTCAAAAGCACTGAAGTTGGGGGGCGAGCCCCGGCTCCCAGCGAAACTTCGAAATCTACCTCAGCCTGTAGGTCTACCGAAAGGGACTTTTTCACCTCCACATTTAAACATCTCTGTTGTGAGTCCATCTTCTTCTGGCGATTTTTTGTTCTTCATCCTTCGAAGTACTTTATCCACTTCTGCTTTCATTACGTCTGGGACTTCTATATCATTTTCTTCTGAGTCGTCATTTCCTAGTTCTTCCATATTTATTTATTTACGTCTTGTTTTACATGGCAAAGTTAAGGCCCTTACGGCCTTTTCTACCACTCAACCATGAATACAAAGAGAGTAATTAACAATTTCGGTAAACACTACTATAGGATGGAATGGATTTATAATACAACGAAATTCATAAATGTAAACAAAATAAAGCAAAAACTAAAAGAGAGGAAACAAAACAAAAACTTATCTACATTACAGATTTTAGATAATCTAAAGTTCAGTAACCGCATACACACACACACACATACACGAAAAATATAGGTATAAATACAATGCCATGAGCACCATATAAACTAACATTATCGAATTACAATTAAAATTACGTTGACAGCTAAAGGGATACTAGTATTTATTGGATAGAAATTGACTATTTGAGAGAATACTATTAAAACATATCTTAGTTGTGTTGCTCTAAGAGGTAGCTGTAAAGCATAGATTTAAAACTAGTTAATGAAGTTGAGTCTCTGATGGAAATTGGCAGTTCGTTCCACTTACGGGATACAGAAACTGTATAGGACTTCGAATAAAAGGATGAGTTATGGTGAGGAATAGAAAGTAATAGGTTTGCGCGAGACCTAATGTCACGGTTGTGATGATCGCTTAGGAACTTAAAAGGTTACAAAAGATAGGAAGGTTGCCGATCGCGTAGAATTTTAAATAGAAGCACTAAAGAATGCCACTCCAGTCGTTGTGAGACTTTTAACCATTGCAGCCTATTGAAATAAGATGTTAGATGATCATAATGTTTAAGATTAAATATAAAACGCACTGAAGCATTTTGAATGCGCTGTAGCCGGTAAGTGTGTACATCATCCAGGCTGGCAAGCACTACGTTGCAATAATCCACATGAGGCATTACTAAGGCCTGAACAAGCATTTTTTTTTAAGGGAGATGGGAAGAAAATGTTTAAGTCTGCTTAAAGAATGTAAAGTTGCAAAGGCCTTTTTAGAGACAGTACTAACATATTCCGTCCAAGCTAGGTATTCATTACAATTCCATAGTATCATAGTATGTACATAGTAAAATTCTCTGTAGAAATTTTCAAATATGTTTATTTTTTCTTCTTCTTATTTCGTGTTACGGTCTCGTTTGGTCTCTTAACTGCAATTATTTGCTTTTTCCCTATCATGAGCTGCTGTTTGGCTTTCTTCAGACTCTTGTTTTCCTCGATTGTATTTCCAACAAGATTTTCGTTATATCTTCGTACATCCCCTCTTATTTTCTACCTTACTGTTTTATTAAGTTCTATGTACTCAATTCTCTTTATGCAATTTTCCTCTTCTTTCATTTCCCTTCTTTTCTTCATCAAGAGTTTAGTTTCTTCTGAGATTTTGCTCTCTTTTTTCTTTCTAGTGCGTGCTATTTCCTTGGCTGTTCTCTTATTATCTTAGTCAGTATTTTATTTCTGATATCGATGTCTTCTTCATCCTCTAACTCTTCCAAGACGCTGAATCTGTTGCTTAGTTATATCTCGAATGAATTTTCTAAATATTTAATTTGATCACATTTGATTCAAATTTGAAAAAATATTGTACGTCAGTTCGTTTATCAGCAATACCAATTATTAAGTGATGACTGTTACAATGATTAGGGTTTCAGAATTAGCTTCCTACCACTAAAAGATTATGCAACGTATGACATTTTTGTTCATTTTTCCGATGTAAACGCATCTGCTACTTAGCTGGTTGATATCAGACTATTTAACTGTATTGTTTAGTGCATGCGTTCTCAAACGTTTAGACCGAAATTCATACTTTCGCCGTTCCGTCAAGTAATATTACTCGATTTTCTATGCTAATACTGTATTTAAATTGCATGATTTTATTGGCAGTAATGATTGTACCAACAAGGAAACACATTCGTGAGCGTGTTGATCCATCAGGAGATCTCGGGATAGCCTGTCTCCTGACTATGGTTTTCCCTGATTCCTCGATCACACTAGGCAAATCATGGGATAATACCTTGTATAATACAATGGCACAAGTGGACAATTTTTCTCTGTTTATGTATGAAATGCATCTGTACAATATTTTTAAAAAGTGAATCGAAAAGTCATTGTTTTAAGTTTCGGAGTAAACTTATTGAAAAGGTGTGTACCAAGAATTAGTAATGGAAAGTTCATTGGAAAGGTTTCATTTATTTTGTTTGGTGCTAAGACAATAATTCTGTGGTTGCATGTAAGAACTTAAGAGATGACATTAAAAGAATAGAAAAAAAAAGAGTTACTCTCACAAAAATATTTCCACGTGCTCGGCTATCTCCTCTACAAAATAGTTGTCCACAATCAATATTTGTTTGTACAGAACATGGCGTTTCTGTATATAATCTCCTGTAAGGGACAATAGTTGCTCCGATTGATTGAATTGTTATTAACGTCCTAAACGAGCTGAGGAGCTTATAAGACGGGATCTACAGTTTTTTGGTAAATTGGACTCCGATAAAATTTTGTTCAGTAGACCCCGGCGTGAATTGAACCCGTGACCAAGTGCACGGAAAGGAAATGCGCTAACCTCTCGGCCACCCCTAGGTCTAGTTGCTACGATACTCAATCCTGTTTTCCTCGAAACTAAAGAAATGTAACTTATCAAGTTCTTGCATACACTCGCAGAATTACAGTAAGTTCTATTTTTATTCTGCGCTGCTGAAATTAAATTTATGACAAGCAGGTCTATAACATTTGTCTCTATATTGCATATGCTCCGTTACGAATGTATCAATGTTGAGAATCTTGAGCTGAAGGTCAGATACTTTCTCGTTCAATCTATGAAAATGTGTTAGCGTTAGCTCATTTATAAGTTTACTGGTTTTTTTTTTGTTTGTTTTTTACCAAGCTGTCATACCAGTATCCAAAGGTTCACACACCAGTACGTGTAAGGTGCCATAGTTTGAGAATTCTTGGTTTAGTGCAATAGTGTATAAAACTAAGAAACTTAGGAGTGACCAATTCGTGTTGGGATGAATTTAGATTTATGTGACGAGATACGAAGTCTTTATTTGGCTTAGGTTGTAATTATCTAACATTTTATAAATATTTAACCAGATTCGGATGTAACTGATAAATGAGACAGTATTGAGGTTTATGCAAGTGCTTGTTGTGAAACGTATAATTTAGTTTTGTCCTAATATTAGAGAATTTTTTTTAAAAATGCATGTTAATTTTACAAATTTGCTAACGATCCAGTTTTATTTACAGCTTCCATGGGGGTTATGTACGGGCTCTATTAAATTGCTTTGCCCATGAGTCATGGGTTCAATTATTTCCCGGATCCATTCAACGAAGTTGTTTGGAGCCCACTTGACCAAAAAAAAATGTCCGGTCCTTAGAACAGTTCGTTCAAAACAATTTGTTCAATCGAAATTTGCAGTTCGAATTAGAATTCGATACCAGAACCCAGTACTAAAATTTGAATCCGCGTTTGAATATGAAATCCAATATTCAAAACTGAATCAGACCATCCGAGTTTTGGCATCCCTTTGTAAATGAATTTCAGATCTGAAATATCAGGATTTAGCCATCTATTCGTTATCTTTCTTTGCGAAGAGAGATGCCACCGATCTTAATTTTAAGAAACTATTCCAGTGTCCGTTTGAAGGCCTAGATGAACTCAGAAGATAACATATATCAGAATCAAACATAACGAAGCCATCCTCACATTCTTATTTCTTGGGCCTGTATGACGTAATTACTGACAGGTACTGAAAGTAGATTGTGAACTCATGAGAAATATGTCACGTTTCCTGGCTAGGAATCGAATCGATCCAGTACTTATTGAGCTAACTTTCGCTTGTAACAGGCACGTGTCGAGAATTTGATTTTGGGAGGGGTCCAAGGTGTGTTTGGGTATATATTAAATATGTATAATTATGCCTGAAGTTATACTGTTTTCCCATAAAACTCTGAGTTTTGTGGGATCCGGACCCACCCCCTATATACATACCTGTCTCGTAACAATAATAATAATAACACGCGAAGTAATGGTTTTACTGTACACAAAACCGAGCGCCCCCGTATAAATTCAAATTACCTGATAATGTATCCAGTTTAAGAGTCAAAGTTATAGAATTTCGCCCCGGTGTCCATGACTAATCGAACGGTTTATGGCTTATCTCTGTTGAACTCGTGGCTACTGAGATCTAGTAGGGGCACAAATGAAAAACACTAAGCTTTTGAAAAGGATCTGCCAGTTTTAGAGCCACATTCAGTTTTCTTCGCCGTTTCAGATCATTACGAATCTAACGGTGTATAGATCATCTGTCGGACTTGTAGTTACTGAGATGGGCACAAATGGAGGATACTAAGCGATTAGAAAGGACTTGCCAGATTTAGGATCAAAGTTATAGATTATTCCACGGTTTCAGACCATTACGAATCTAACGGTGTATGGTTTACCTCTGTAGTGCTTCTAGTTACTGAGATCTAGGTGAGAAGAAACCTACAAATCGAGAATGAAAAATCCAAAAGTCAATTAAAAAAGGAAAATGACGACGACCGTTTTTTAGTATATAGAATCTTCAAGCATGCTCAGCGCATTCCTCACATCTATTATGTTTATGTTCGTTTGTTGTGGTCATGGCTCTGAAATACGCCATATAAATGAATATATAAATAATAATATATATGATTATTATTATATGATGATTATATAAATGATTGATATATGCATTTGCATATGCAAAATGCATAAATATCCTAGCCCCAGTGATCATAATATCAAAGAAAACGAGAAAACAATTTTCTAGACAATGTGAAGCTTCTTCCGGGTAAGATAATGCAATACTTTCCAGAGCCAGATTCTCTTGCGTTAACCCAAAAATTAAATGAAAGATATTTCGGTATATGCATGTGTCAAAAAATGTAACTTACTGCTGGCAAGGCACGTTATTCTCCGCATTTAAAACTATTTCTCTGCCATAGAACAAAATCCCCCCAGCTCACCCTCTCGCTCTAGTATGTTAGAGGCTTTCTTCCTGTTTCCTTCTCTACACAATTTCTCGAACAATTCTTACAATCTGATACAAAGCAATGTGACCTGAACGAAACCCTTACTGGGAGGTAACCAGCAGACCATCTTACTCACGGCAATAAATCATTACGCAGAAGGTAGAAAGGAAGTGGTTGGCAAACTACTTTTTTCCTTACATATAACTTAGTTGCCAATACAGCAAGCAGAAACCTAACATCCGCATTTTGGTTTCAAGGCGCAGGGGCGACATCTGAAGAGCTTTACATCAACTATGTGAACAAGGGGTTGATAAGCCTTCAGAACGCGTAGCCGGGTCGAAGCATACAACAATTTCTCTAGGAGATAATTACTCATTGATATAACCCTTGGGTGTCCTTGGCCGGTATTCTTGTCCCTGGCCTGTCTTCAGTGTCAATCAAGTCTCCACGAAGATTAACAACGAGGAATACACAGTAGGCTATTTGACTACTTTGGTCTATGACTGTGCAGCTTCAAGTCTTCGAATGGTTCTCCAGCGAAAAGCGTAATTTAACATTCGTCTTTAGTTATGTTTAAGCTGTTCAGTGTTATTGGTATCATCTGCTTTTGACTTGCTATAGTAGCGCTAACCTTTCGTTTCTACAATTATCTATGTCTTTCTACATTGAAACTGATAGAAATACTTTTTTGACCATTCATAGATATCATATGACATTTTAAACAATTAATTGTAACTTTTCCAAATTTTGCTTTAATTTTGGAGACTAGTGCAAATTTAATAAATCCGTTGGAACTCTGAAGAGTTTGAGGGCCAAATAGAGGTAGTATATGGAAGCTAATAATAATTGAGAGGTCTTGTGACAGAGGGAGCTATGCCACTTTGACAGGGAATAGAAACCAATTGCCTATTCTAAAGCATTGTGTTGCGTCATAATTTGTATAATAAAGGGTCAACTTTTTAGTTCTTAACTTATTGTTAGGTAAATTATGGCAAAGGAGAAATATGAATTCCGATGAAAAGGTATGTATTATGAATATGTGTGGTATAATCTTTGTAGTATACCCATATGGAAAAATCAATATAGCATCCCAGAGGGTTTAACATAGATTAAGTACTTTTGCAAGAGTATAAATCATGTTCACAAGGTTGCATATTCACTACATAATGTATTTTGGTGTGTCTGTAATGTCCATTGATTCTGTGGACTTTTGCTTGTTGTAAACACCATGAAAA
The DNA here is from genome assembly GCA_022664845.1 of Lepisma saccharinum. Classification (NCBI taxonomy): domain Eukaryota; kingdom Metazoa; phylum Arthropoda; class Insecta; order Zygentoma; family Lepismatidae; genus Lepisma; species Lepisma saccharinum. Next base: position 20,039 of record JAGDQP010026882.1, read on the forward strand.
ACTGAATATAAGGTATTATTGTCATGAGATCTTTACATCTTCTGTTTACATATGTCTCTTTAGATCTTCTACCTTTCATTTGAATAGTTTACGAATACGTTCTTTACAACCACTTTGATTAACATCTTATACACATGAGTCCATGTTTCTCTGTTCTCTGAAATATCTTAAAGCCGCGTAACTGGAAGTAAACATTACGTAAACACAAGAATGACATAACATTGCACTATGAAAACAAAATTAACACATGGGTTTAATACGCATAAAAAAAAAGAAATATAGTAGCAATAATTAAATTTTGTATCAATATTTCATTATTTGTTAACTAATAAAACAATATGTAACACTCCTATGTTTGTACCTCTGCTACTCCAATAGTAAGTGGCATAGCTTCTTCTCTCATTCCAAATGCTAAGGCGTATTAACAAACTCAGAAATTGTGCTGCGGACAATGCGGAAGCTATGTCACATGGTTGTAGTCCACATAATAGATGAGAGACGACGGGATAATATTAGTGGTGTCCTGGCTGTGTTTACTCTTAATTTGTGAGCATCTTTAGTACCTGAAACATAATGAGTACGATAGGCGGTATTTGCTACAACTCACTTCCCTTAATATCCAGCCAGATTCCGATATCTAACATACAATAAGCGCCTGGGGGCTAAAGACGTTGCTCCTAGTAATAGAGCATAGTGTTAGTATCAAGGTTCACATGCAGTAAACTATCTAAGCAATTAGAAGTAAATATTTTGGAAGGAAACTCCAGAAATTGAACTGTGTATGGACTTCTTTAATATAACTAAGTTAATGTTAAATGATCGAGATAGGACCACGAACACACGATCCTAATTCTAACCTAAATTTATCCACTGATTAACTTATGACAACAAACACATTAATAGAAATATGATCAATAGCAAACAAGTAAAACAGTTTCCAACTTAACGTAACATTCAATTGATAGAAGACAGTCAGAGAACAGATGTTATAGTTTGTAGTTGATGTATTATACAAATTCCGATTGCAGATCAGAAGGAAGTCACTGGAAGCACATGATGATTCAACGTCTATCTTCGATACTAAAGTACACCGAGCTGAGTCTGGTCAGCTACACCAAGTCTATTCTTAAACAAGCTGTTCAATTACAATCGAGTGTCAGAGTCACGAAGTATCTAATGCCATGTTTTTATATCAATCTTGATTTTGATGTTCCAATCAGAGTTCTCTTCTCTGGGAGATGTGTCCTCACAGAGCACCAATCACAAGCTATTCGATCCTTGTTTAGCTGATGTTTTTCGCACTTCGTTCAGCTGACCAAGATGGACTATGGAATGTCTACACAGCATGAACTTTGTATTGTTAGCCTAAGTTGACATTTGGCCAGCCACGTAAACTTGTAATTTGATTACTGTGTATTCAATTCGTATTTTTCTGATCATGAATTAAATTCATGAATTATGACTCGATTCATGAATTAAATCTAAATCTAAATCCTTGTTGAAACTGAATTACCTTAATCGAACAATAATAACATGGAATGAATAAAATACGAAGTATCTGTTCGTGCCCTGTTTCTTAAAATTAAACATACTTATATTTATTATATCTTTTCATAATTAGTTCTATTGCACAATGTGCTATACGACACTAGAAAAAAATACAATTTTCAAGATTTTTGGTATACCTGCTTATTTCACTAAATCTCTCAATTTAGTTTGTAAGTTATTATTTTATAGTCGATGAAACTAACTTTTCTGTTTAAAAACAATGCTTTATTAATACCTTTGGAGCTGATTTCCCACCTTAAATAGATTTGGAAGAACTGGGTTTTATAGAAACGCAAGTCGTGGTTAAGCAGCTTATTTTATGCTACTGTGAATATTATAGGGCAGACTGCTGTCCGTACCTTGGAAGAATATGATATATCTGACTCCCTAGGCTATCCAGAAACTACTCCGTTAACTACCGCGTGTCAAGCTTGCGAAGTAGTAACTTCATTTGTTTCGTTCTATTCAGGTGGCTGTGTGTTAAGTTAATTTTAAAAAAAAAACTTTTTTGAGACTTAAAAGCAAATGTTGGCACATTTCATTTTAGTTTTTGTTGCCGTTACTGGAGCTGGTTTCTATAATTTGTAAAATAACCATCTAGAAGAGAATTAGTTAAGCAAATTTCCATTCTACTTGTAGCGTTTTAAATATCCCGCCATTTTAATAATTTCGTACAACCTTTTGTACCATGAAACAGACGCACATCTTGTACCTTGTAACGTATTCCACGCTGCATTAGCCAGATACGAAACGGTTATTCATGCCAGGTTTTGGTCCCTGTCAACGGGTCAATGCCTGAGACCCGCCCTGATCTGGTGACCCAATGTCGATCCGATGACTCGGAGGGTAAAGAAAGGGTTTTAGTTTTCTCTTTATGTCATTTGGCGTCTCTAAATAGTGTTTCTGTTGGGGATGCTCCCATTGGATTTTCTCCCCAGAGTACCAAGATTATGATGCTGAAAAGCTTCTAACAATAGTAGAAAGAAATGAAGAAGCCGCTGGAAGGAAAAAAAACTAAATTATTCCGGTGTACAAATAACTATCGCGCTCAAGAGGATTATCTGAAGGAATGTGTGAACCTCACATATAAAATATTGATCTATTCCAACCAATCTAGGTAAAATCAAGCCAAGAAAAGATAGCTGGGTTAAGATTTGATATTCACATCGCTGGAGTACAAAGTTATCCTTGTCATTTCGGTCGTTACCGGGTCCGCGGGTGAATCGGGTCAACTTTTGAAACCAGTTACCGCGTTTGTAGCGTCATACATGTGAAGTTTAGCGTCTCCTAGTTACCTACGTTTAGGTCATGCCGGGTTTCCGGATAACCAAAACAGCCGAGTTTCATCTCTGACACTGATACATTTCGAAGCATTTTACGATAGTTTGTTCTTTATTTTCTTGCAGAATACGAGATGCCAAGAAGCAAACTAGGAAATAAAAGATTACTCATTGACATATATGCAATTTAAAGTGCAATAAATGCGGCGACTTTCCAATATGGGAGTTATTTCGCTCCCTTGAGCATATAAAGTGGTCAAAGTGTCTCTAGCCAGCTTATCTAGACATCTGAAATATTTAACATGGCATGGAAGGAAACATATCTGTAATCTGTCCACAGGGTATTTGGGTTTGTTCAGAGTAACTCGAGTTCTATTGTCTTTGTTCTGGTTTCTTCAGTTTCGTGGGTTTAAAACTGAAATATTTTTTCTGCACATTTTGATGTGTAGATCCAATTTTCATTCAAGTTGTGGGATCACATCATTATCAGAGATTTACTACCATTATATTTACTTTGTGACATCATGCAGAGTATCATGAGTTAGTTGGTTTAGTTCTTGTGGAGCTATGTTACCCTCTACAAAACTAAACTCTTTTTCCTATTTCAATGAGAACTTGTTTACTGAATCTCTTTCTTTCACTTTGCCTCAATACTAGCGGATGTAATATTTCTGTTTCTAGACGGACTTGAACCCAGATTGTTTAGTGTCCACCTCGAAACAATGAACTCAATATGATAAGTCAGCAACATAAAACGCTGCTTCAATTGACTGTTTATTCAAACCTTGCCACTGGGAATTTTTGTCACTGCCGATCACCCCTGCCTTTAACGAATGATTTTTTCTGTTATGAAAAACTTAAAAAAAACTTACTTTTGGTCATCAATTTCCGATGGTCGACTCACTCGTTTGATTTAGCTGTGGAGCGGAAAGAGGTAAAGATTTTTTTTATTGACGATCTTCTTAATGATAAAATGAAGGCAAGGGATTTTGATATATTAGAGCTTTTCATCTGGTGTAAATATAATTTTACAAAAATGATAACAATTAAAATTTTCTTATATTTTATGTCAGATATGAGTAGTATTAATTGTATTAGTTATATCATATTAATAGCGAAGCGATCCATGCGAATTACGTAGAGCGATTGCTAGGATTTTAAGTTTAATGGGGTGTAGGGGTGTAATGTCAAAATTGAGAGGGTGTAAGTGGAGTTTTGCACGTTTACGGTCGTATTTTGACCATAATTTCTTAAGCTGGGTTTACTCTGGAGGATTTGAAGGGCGAAACCCCCACAGATGGCGGGACCTGGTGGAATAACTGATTACGTATATGCAGAGTATGAAGACAAAACTAGGCTTGGAAATTGGCAGGATTTTCCAAGTGATATATCATGTAAGGTCTTTCCTAAATGATCTTCCCCCGAAGAAAAACAGAAATGACTTAACTGCTCCTGTTTCAGGCGTTATAATCACGGATTTTGGAGCAGCAATGCGTGGGCAGAAGGGTTGGAATCTCACGGCTGATCATCCTGACTGAGATATCCCAAGCTTTCTTTGAGTTTCGCCTGGAAAATGTCAGGATGACACTAAGGCCCATGCATCTACCTACACTCTCCTCTCTCCTAGTCTATACATGTGTGAGCCAAAAATGCCAAAAGACTATAAATGAATTCAGTTCAATCTCCTTAACGCTACGTTTTACAGGCATAACTGGTTGAGCTGTGAATTTCGTATGTCGCTTTACTCAATACGTATTTGAGATAGTGAAGTAAGTGCAGTAAATTGTCTTTGTGTGTTGTATGTCCAGTTTGTAAGCTGAAACAAAACCGAAATATTCGGTTTATAGAATGTTCTGAATTGCCAAGCGTGGCTTCAAACGGTAAAAAAGAGAATTACTAGCCGCGCATGGCAAACAAACTTGGCATTTTTAGTTTATAGGAGCAAATCTGCATTAATGTAATCGTTTACAGATATTAGCTATTTTTTTATTTTCTCTGTAGACATTATACAACTCCCTGTATCTTATATTACTAAATAACGTGTTCCTATCAGCTTTTATACGCTGTTTGGAAGGGATACCAAAAATTCATATCATTGCTGTATTTCTCTATTCACCACTCTTGTAGCTTCTGTTACTGGTTGATCTTGTTCAATACAAACACTCTCTCTGTCTTTTGTTAAAGAATTCGGAAATCGCAGGGCCAACTACAACATCTACTAAGTGAACTAATAATCTTACAATGTCACTGTCATCACAATAAGACCTGGAATTCAGTGTTATCGACTCACTAAAGCTTCTCGGGAAAGTATCAAGCAAGCTATACGTAAAGTTTCACTTGAAAAAGATGAAAATCATAGGTTACCATGGAGTAACAGATTTCATCTGCTTTCACAGTTAATAAACTACAACAATTTTCAACTAATTCAAGTACTTATCCAAGGAAGTAGAGGGTATATGTATGTTTTGCAGTCAATTCTTCGAACCAACCCCATGCAGACAATTACAGAAGGAACATAATTATACAGAACCTTATAACATTTAACTATAAAGAACTTAACACACACACACATACTATAAAGCACTTATAACTGAAACTACACTACACA
>JAGDQP010026883.1:0-25473 GCA_022664845.1 Lepisma saccharinum
GTGGAACTTAAAATGTGTGCCTTCCCTAGGTGGAACACGTTGCATTTGAACTTTTAATATCAATTTTAGAATAAATCGGCATGGAATTTAAGTGCAGTATGTTTTTCAATGTGAAACATGCAGGCTAGTATTAAATTGTACTAAATAATAGAATACGTATTTAGAATTTTAATTACTGCTTCCAGGTTATCTCCCCACCATAAAAAGACACTTCGCAACTGGTAGGGTATCTAAGTTCAACCGATGAAAGTTCAATCCGGAGAAAGATGAACGACTGAAGCGGTAAAAGATGCATTTTTTTTTAGAATTGAATTTGTATTTATGGCCTTTTGGCATCTAAGGCTTAGGTCGGGATAGAGGAGAGAAAAGTATTTGGAAAGGAGTCGGCCAGGGTCTATATTAAAGGTACCATCCTGACATTTGCCTGGTGTGATTGAGGGACAACGCTGGGAAACCTCAGTCAGTCAGGATGGTCGGGCGCTGGAATTGAACACACGACCTTCGGAATGCTACGTCAACGCTCTACCGTTGAGCTGCGGCGGCTCGGTAAACATTTTTCGAAAAGATAACTTAGAGAAATGGTCGGGATAAGAGCGGTAGTGGGCAGTCCCTTAATGTACTATCTCGGCGTTTACCTGGTGAATTGATTAAAATTCTAAAAACAAAAAACATCAGTCAACACGACCAGCAGCATTACTTATACCTGTTTTTATCCGTATTACCCAAGGTTACTATATTCTCTATTATCGGTATTACCGATCAGAAATCCGTTGCGTTAGGAACTATACTGAGACTGGGGTGGAGTTGGGGACGTGTCTTTACTAAATTTCTTGGTATCTTCAATTTTGAAAATTCGCTAATATTTTAGTTGGGATGTTCTGGAAAAAAAAAAGACAGAGAGTCTTAGGGAAAGTAAGAGACATAAAGGGGAAAGTCCTTCAAGGCAAGCTTAACTTTCTTCATTTATCCCAGTCTTGCATCTTTTTGTCTGAGCATGGATTTATATTCTTTAATACTGTAAAGGGGGGGGGGGGCTCCATAATCTAGAGGTTAAAGCGTTGGACTAATGTCCGCGTGGTCCCGGATTCAATCCTCGGCTGGAGTTCCGCTTTTCGGCGACCACTCAGCATCGTGAGGCAAACTGGGGAGTCACGTGAATAAAGACGTGACGGCCACTCGGTCTAGAAAGCCCCTAATACGCCTGTTCGTGGCCAGGTGGCGCGCAGTGCTGACCACTCTGCCGTCACTCAGGTGGAAGAAGTTCCATCAACCGCGGACAGATGGCATTGGGGCAGACTCAGGACCTTTCAGTTTGTAACGCCTGTGGTTATTATTATCTCAGTCACACAAGACAAATACTGAGATAGTACCTTCAAACTAGGCCCTTGCAATATCCTTTCCTTCACCCTATCCTACCCTGAGATGCCCAAAAGTCATAAATAAAATTCAGGTTCGGATTCCTCTTCCTCTTTCCTTCTCAGCCTTGTCTTCTCGTGTGTTCAGTTTCTTCCCTCAGTAGTACAGTTTGTACGTAGTCAATGTCCTAAACAGTTTTCTCTTCTTTATTGTTTGTCTCTCACCTTCCTTCATCATTTCCTCATTAGTCATTACGCATTTCTGTCCAATTTATTTTTGTCCTTTCTTCTCCATGTCCACATTTCAAAGGTTTCCAATTTGCTTTCTTCATTCCTTTCTAGAGTCCACGTTTCTGCTCCATACACTACAACACAATACTCCATACAAACATTTAAGCCCTTCCTGGGACTGAGTAAAACCCATTAGATATGGAAATAATGAAACAGGAAGGACAGAATGAAAAGAAGAGATTGATAGAGAATATTGTAAAGAGAAAGAAAGGAATTCGAGTGAAGGTAGACAAAAATTATGAGATTTAGAAAGAATGATGGGTTTCGCTAACATATCTTTGTAAGGAAAGAGTGTTAAGCAAGTGAAATCATTTAAATATATAAGAAGTTAAGTGACGAAATGAAAGTTGTACGGGAGAAGTAAGATGTAGGATGTCTATGAGTAAGACAGGATGTTAAAAAGTGAAAGGATTAGTGAAAGGTAAAAAGTAAACGAACTGAGAGAATGATTTGGTGAATGTTTTATGTGAAGTATGGTGTTATAACATGGGGGCAATAAAAAAGAAAGAAAAAAGTATTTGGAAAGCTTTAAGAGTGCGTTGTGTAAAGTAAAGTTCACTGATAAAGTGGACAATGAAGTAGCGATGATAATAAGAGAATAAAAAAGAAAACTGATAGCAGGAACAAAACAGAGGGTGGAAATTAATAGCAGGAGTAAAAGAGCTAGGGGAAAAACTGATAGCAGAAATAAGACAGCTAGGGGAAAAACTGATAGCAGGAATAAGGCAGCTAGGGGGGAAACTGATAGCAGGAATAAATCAAAGGGGAAAACTAGCAGGAATCCACGGTCGTGAAAACTGATGGCAGGAATAAAACAAAGGAGGAAAAGTTTGATAGAAGGAATAAAACAGGGGAGAAAACTGATAGCAAGAATAAAACAGGGGAGAAAACAGATAGCAAGAATAAAACAAAGGAACAGTTGATAGCAGGAATAAAACAGAGCGGAAAACTGATAACAGGAATAAAACAAAGGAAACTCGACCCCAGGATGACCGAGGGGTTAGCGCGCTCGCTTTATATGCACGTGGTCACGGTGTCCTTTGAACGGAGCGCGGTTCGCAGTCTAATTTACCAAAAATGTAGATCCCGTCCTTAAAAGCTCTTCAGCTCGTTTAGGACGTTATCATTTTATGCAGAGGAAATATTAAATCTTCCAAGTGGTCTGCAGAGAACAATCAGAGGGAGAAAAGTGGAAGGTGAGAGAGGGGAAGTAGAAAGGTTGGGATTCTTGATTGAATTGTCCTTTAGACATCTAAGGCTCAGACCGGGATAGGGGGGAGAGGAAATGATTTGGGAAGGAGTCGACCAGGGCCTATATTAAAGGTGCTATCCCGGCTTTTGCCTGGTGTGGCTGAGAAAAAAACATGTCGGGATGGTCGGCCGCTTGGATCGAACCCATGACCTCCCGAATTCTACGCCAACGCTCTACCATTGAGGCTCTGCGATATTCTTGATTACATTAAACACTGAAGAAGCTATAGGGAGGTGAAGGAAGATCCAAAGGAAAATGGAGTAGTAGTCCAGATGGAACATACTGAAGAAGAAAAATGTCTCAGTTGACATAATTGTACTTTATTGCTATTAAACATTAAAAGAACCTAACCTTGAAATGCTTTATTATTTATCAGTATACGTGGCAATTTCCTGAGTGATTACTGTTGTATCAGCACCAAACCACACTATTAACACTTAAGTGAAAGTGATAACTGTTTACTAACATAATTAAACTGCGTATGGACAAAACCATTAAGTTTTACGATTATTCGTTGTCTTTGAAACGGAAAGTGTTAGTTACATATTTCCGGAGGGATATAGTGGATTCATCGCATGGTTGAATGTCATAGAATATTTTTGCACGAGTCACACTGCATTTGCCTTTCTTATTATTAGTTTTTATTACTTGCAAAAGAGTACGAATATGTATATCCGTTATTCAAACACTTATTTTTAATAATAATTATTTAATTCTAGTTAGGTAATTTCGTCCCAAAATGCATAATTTCATATTATGATACATTTGGACGTAAATACTTGATGGTTAATTATCCTTTGAAAATTTTCTTAATGGCTGGCACATCGAGCTCTACGTAAACGATACTGGAGTGACTGACTACTTAGTGTTGAAAGACAGACGCCAGAGCAATATGTAAACTTGTTTGTCCACTTCCAGTCCAATCCAATGTGGACCAAATTTTCAGTTCCAACTCAGTTTTATACGCTTCTTATTACCGTATGATCCGATTTTTTTTTTTATTTAAGTCTTAATTCCTAAGTATTCATGCAAGAGTATATCGTACTCTGCATAGAATAGAAACTACTGCAAGTAATATTTACATTTTTTTTTGACAGAATTAAGACATAAATAAAAAATAAAAACAGGCCACACAGCGTTATTAAGCGTAAAATGAGTTAGAACCGAAAATTTGGTTCATTTTGCTTTAGACTGGAAGTGGACAAACGAGATTTACGGCCGCTTTAGACGATACAATTTCTCGTACGATAAATCTTAGCGAAAGCAGTGTGCCAGCGTAACAAGAGAAAAGTTATGGATTTATACCATAGCATCGTGCCCTATTGTAGCATTCTTCCATTGACACTCTGGCACTACTGCTAATCGTAAGATTCATCGTAGCATAAATGCTATCGTCTAAAGCGGTGTAGGACACCCCCGCCATCTTGGTACGCACTTTCCATTGATTTACATGGGGAATGGTTTACTCGTCTTATATCTTTCAGGAGTATAGTTTTAACTTCTGTTTTCGCCCAGTTTATCGTCATGTTCTCTTTTACTCATGCTATTTCATAGAAATGCAATATTTTACACACGAACAGTATAATTTCTCGTTAACATATCGTGATTTATATAGCAGACTATTAATAATACATTATACTTACATATATGAAGAAGAAACTTCACAAACCAAAACTATACAAGAGTCAAAATAACCACAAAGACACATTTTGTGAAAGCAGAACTTAAATATTCTACTTCCGAGAGGCTTAAAACAATTCCCGTGTAAATCAATGGTAAGGGCATACCAAGATGGCGGGGGTGATCTACAGCGTTAAGTGTGCTCTCCGCTCCCTGGCTTCATATATTCATGAAATTTTCAATGGCTGCAGTCAGTCCAGTATCGTTTTTGATAGAGGTCATTAGGCTGGCATGACATTCGTTTGTGCACCAGTACTCTCTTCTGGATTAAGAACCAAGTGTGGTTCGGATCATCTCCAAATCACTTGCTCGATGAACAAAATAGTTTACACAAATTCAGCGCTTCCTTTTGTTTTTTTTTTTAATCGGAAACAATCCTCGACTAGACCCGTTCATCAAATTCTGGAATACTACCTTTGAATTCAAAGTTGAATTATATTTATAAACTTCAGGTCTTTTGAGAGGCTGAATTAGACTGTGTCCTGAATTGGCAACTTTCTTCAGGACAAAGACCCGGCACATCTGAAGGGATGATTCTTCCAGAGACAGGAATGGGGAAGATAGCGGCCAAGACCTTTTAGTTGGAGTTTTCATACCTGGATTTCCCTGATGAAGCAGAGGAAATCCGTGGAAAGCCTGAATCGGGGATACCTGACAAGACAGCGGAGATTGAACCCACGAACCTATCCCATTACAGATTCAAAATCCGCGATGTTGGTAGGGATGTGCGAATGAAGTAGTTTACGGATAGTTGAAGGTATCATCGCGGTATTAGCCTGATGTGACTGAAGTAAAACTGTGTAAAACTTCAGTCCTATGGTCGGCCTCTAGATTCGAACCCTAAGTCCTTCCGAATGTGAAGTCAACACTGCTGAATTGCGATCCCTCAGTGTTTTGGTTCAGAAGTCTCAGATTCGAATCCCAGCTTCGGTATGGATATTGTTTTAAAGTTTTAGTGTAAACTAGCTTTTCTCTCGAAAACATAACTTAAAACACATTATAACTAAATAAAATAATTGCTTAGTATAGAGTGAGTCTAACGCCAATTTTAGGTTTAAGACTTCAAGTATTGTCTGAGTAACTGGTAAGTTTAAGTCGAAGGGTTTTCATTTAAAGAACTTCCGAGGTCCATTTTTTTCTTCTAAATGAGCTCCAGAACTGATTTGTTCTTTTATGTACCTAGGTACATTCGTAAAGTTTGTTGAATTAAATTAAATTATATTTATGGCCTTTAGGCATCTAAGGCTCAGGCCGGGATAGGGGAGGGACGAAAAAGGATGCTGGAAGGTGTAGGCCAGGGTCTAAATTGAAGATGTCATCCCAACATTTGCCTAGAGTGACTGAGGAAAAAGCCTGGGAAAACCTCAGTCAGGCTGGTCGGCCTCTGGGATGCCTCCCGAATGCTCTACCACTGAGCTATGGCGGCTCGGCCAATACGGGTCCGCGTTGACTGTGTCTTCTGGTTATAATCCTGAACTTTGAGTCGGCACTAGGGAGGCACATAGGTTCATCTCCTTCTGCCGAATGTACTGACTGGTTTTGCTAGTTTTCGTCAGTTTCGCCGGATTGCTACGTACAATACGACCGTGGCCTGCTGCACACCCCAGACACGCAATACATTTTACAATTTAAAGATACGAGCGAGCAGATACAATGCAAAAAATGAATTTCCATTCTTCTAAAAAGAAAAAAAAAAATACGCGGTTTCTACACAATTTTTGCTAGTATAGTCGACATTGTTATTTATGTCTTTACTCTTTAGTTTTTCTTTTCGTATTAGTATAGAAGAAAGTCTTTTTTTTTTATGAAGATCGTATATTTTCATGTAGGATGATTATTAGAGAAAAGTGAGTCATACTTCACAAGTTCACATACTGTTGAAGGCAAAATTACTTTCACTGCGACCCTGTGACCGAGTTACAATTCCAGACCTTGAACTTTTTTTTTCCTTACCACACTCACAAACACGCAACTATAGAATATAACCATCCAACAGACAAAACAAGTAGCTCTCTCTATCGACTGTTAACGTCAACCTTGTGATGTCTCCAGTCATGTGAGGGTAATAACAATAATAATAATAAAAATACTTAACAAAAGTGTAACAATATGTAATCGTCCGCATGGAACTAGACTTCCTTTGATCCGGTATTACATAACTATTTTTTTAAAATTAAATCTGACCTTTGTATGCATCTCATCTCTTACTTTATTTATATCCTCAAGTTTCTGCTGTCCACAGAACGGAAAACACAAGCAAAAAGTTTTTCTCATATAATCCAATTTTAAGACAAATTGGTTGCATCTCTATTCTAAACTTGAATTTGGATTTTATTTATGGCCTTTAGGCATCTGAGGCTCAGGCCGGGATATGGGAGGGAAAAGGATTCGAGAAGTTGTCGACCAGAGCCTATGTTGAAAGTGCCATCCCGGCATTTGCCTGGTGTGACAGCAAAAAAACCTACAAAAACCTCACTCATGGTGGCGCTGGGCTACACAAACGCTCTACCACTGAGCTACGGTGACTCGGTAAACTATTTTAGAAACAGTGTTGCAAACTATGGGTAAGACAGAAAGGTTTTCGCGATCTTACACAAATTACGTAATTTTCTACAATATTTCATTCACAGTTTGGAACACTGCAATATGTGCTTTACGTGTGTTGCTTACGATCACTAGGGGATGCCAAATGCTCAGTAGTGCCATTAAAAAAACGTTATACCGGGTTAGCAACACTGAGAACCCGGTGATATCTTTTTTTTTTACTCCTGATATCCACCACGTTATTAGAAAATTCTCACCAGCAAAATTTTTATTAAATGCGTCGTTTCTGATCTCTTGAGAATAATTAATTTTCTTCCCATTGTTAAGCGTCGACTTTGGGCTCGAAGTTGGAAACACTGAATCTTCAAAACAAAGCAGAATTCACCTATGTGCAAAGAAACTTTTTTTTTTACGTGTTTTGGCGTCAGCAATCAACTCTTCAATTTTGGCCGTGTATGTACGTGGGTTTCTGCATGCCTGAGGATATGAGAACCACTTGAAAATGCACAGATACGCAGTGTGCGAATTAAACTTTTTAGCCAGGGTTGGGGGATACGTTACAGATTCGCAACGGATTGAAACAAGGCGATGCCTTGTCACCACTACTGTTCAACTTTGCGTTACAATATGCGATTTTAAAAATTAAAGGGGACAAAAAGGGACTATCATTGAATGGTTTGAATCAACTGTTCGTATACGCGGATGATGAAGATTTAATAGGGGACGATATAGATACACTACAAAGCAACATCGATGACTTAGTAGGAGCGTGCGATGAGATAGGTCTACAGGTAAACATAGATAAAACAAAATACATTATAACAAGCCGAAACACAGGGAATCAAGGAAATAAAAACATAAGAATTAGGGGTGAGGTCATAGAGAAAGTAAACAAATTTAAATACTTGGGAGCATACGTAACAAGCAAAAATGAGGTCACGGAAGAAATAAAAAGTCGCTTAGTATCGGGTAACGCATGTTTCTATTTAGTCCAAGAACTTCGAACATCGCGATTAATATAAAGGAAATTGAAATTGAAAATATACAGAACTTTTATTCTGCCGGTAATACTTTACGGTTGCGAAAGTTGGAGTACGACCCTAGCAGATGAACATAAATTACGTGTATTTGAAAATAAGGTTTTGAGAAAGATATACGGTCCGAAACGGGACGAGGTGACTGGAGAATGGAGGAGACTGCATAATGAAAAACTCCACGGCCTGTACGATTCACCAGATGTTGTAAAAATAATGAAATCGCGACGTCTAAGGTGGGCAGGCCATGTAGCTCAAATGGGGAAAAACGAAGATTATATTCTATCCTAGTTGGAAGGCCGGATGGAAAGAGACCATTGGGAAGACCGAGACGTCGTTGGGAGGACAATATTAGAACAGATCTTCGAGAAGTAGGTGTTCGTGATGAAATCTGACTTGATATTGCCCAGGGTAGAATCCAATGGCGAACGTTAGTTACTGCGGTAATGAACTTCGAGTTCCATAAACCATAGAGTTAGTTAGCCAGGGTGGGGATACAACATAACACACAGGCAACCTATATATACGGTAACCATATTTTCTCAGGCAAAATTCGGGACGTATGGTCACCGTACATATATCATCATCGTTTTCTATCCACTGCTGGATGAAGGCCTCCCCCTTTTCTTTCCACTTATCTCGGTCTGGTGCTATCCTCATCAATGTAGCTTCTGAAAAACGCATGATTACACCTACGAATCTTGCATTTGGGCGTCGTCTCGGTCGTTTCTTTTCTCTAGGAGTCCAGTGTAGTACATTTATCGTCCACCTTCCATCTGTTCGTCTAGCTATGTGATCGGCCCATTTCCACTTCATCTTCTTCGCAGTCTTGATTACACCCTCTACCTTTGTTTGTCCTCGAATCCATTAATTTGTCTTCCTGTCCCTCCTGGTTATTCCTAGCATGCATCTCTCCATTGCTCTTTGTGTGACTCTCAATCTTTGAGTCGTTTGCGCATTCAATGTCCAAGTTTCACAGCCGTACATCATCACAGGTAAGACACATTGATTATAAACTTTACGCATCAGACAGATTGGTAGTTTGCTTTTGAAAATAAAGTGTAGTCTTCCAAACGAACTCCACGCCATTTTACATCTTCTATTTATTTCATCAGTCAACTTTGCATTCGATGTTTTGAGATGGCCTAGGTAAACATACTCATCAACTATGCCTATTGTCTCTCCGCTAATCTTTATTTCCCTTTTTGCAGCATATTGATTGTATATGTTTTTGTTTTACTTAAGTTCATTTTAAGGCCTATTTACGAACTCGCATTACTCAGTTCTTCCATTCTTGTTTGTAGTTCGGCATTTGAAGCAAACAGGACTATATCATCAGCGAACCGTAGGTGATGAAGATATTCGCCATTAATTTTAATTCCAACTTCATCCCAGTTTGAATTCTGCAACACACTCTCCAGGACCGCACAAAACAGTTTTGGAGAAATTGAATCTCCTTGCCTTACCCCTTTTCCAACTTTAAATTTTTCACTTTCTTGATGCAGTCTAATGACAGAAGTGGCAGTCGAGTAAATGTTTCGCAATAACTTGATGTATGCACTTTCGATGCCTTGATGTTCAAGTGATTTAAGTACTGCTGACAAGGAGACCGAATCGAAAGCTTTTTCAAAATCTATGAATCCCAAATATAGTGGAAGTTCATATTCATTAGTTCTTTCCATAACTTCATTCAATGTTTGTATGTGCTCCATTGTGCTAAATCCACGACGAAATCCGGCTTGTTCCCTTCCCTGGTTAAAATCCAAGTCGCGTTCAATACGATTCAAAATAACTTTGGTGAACATTTTGTATAGAACTGACAGTAAACTAATTGGTCTGTAGTTTTCCACGCGTTCTTTGTCCCCTTTCTTGTACAATAAAATTATAACAGCATTATCCCAACTTCTGGGTATTTCTCTTTTCCTCAGGCACATTGAGAATAATTTCGCAAGTTCCTCTTTCATGTTTTCACCTCCCCATTTAAGCATCTCTGCTGTGAGTCCATCTTCTTCAAGCGATTTTCCGTTCTTCATCCCTCGAAGTACTTTATCCACTTCATTCATTACATCTGGGACATCTACATCATATATAGACTATATAGTTTGAAAGTCTCGAGTAATCATAGGATGGTGAGATGTAAGCTGAAACTAAATACTAGACTTGAGAGAAAGAAGCTTATCAGAGGAAAACCGCCAGTTTCAGATCTGAAAAATCTAGGGAAACAGACAGACATTCGACCTAGAACTAAGCAACAGATTCAGCGCCTTGGAAGAGTTAGAGAATGAAGAGGACATCAATAGCAGAAATAAAATACTGACTGAGATAATAATAGAAACAGCAAGGAAACAGCAGGCACCAGAAAGAAAAAAGAGAGCAAAATCTTTGAAGAAACTAAACTCTTGATGAGGAAAAGAAGGGAAATGAAAGAAGAGGAAAATTACATAAAAAGGATTCAATACATAGAACTAAATAAAACCGTAAGGAAGAAAATAAGAGAGGATGTACGAAGATATAACGAAAATCTTGTTAGAAATACAATCGAGGAAAACAAGAGCCTGAAGAAAGCCAAACAGCAGCTCATGATAGGGAAAAAGCAAATAATTGCAGTTAAGAGACCAGACGGGACCGTAACACGAAATAAGGAAGAAATTATAAAAATATTTGAAAATTTCTACAGAGAATTGTACTACTCCGAAGAAGAGCTAGGAAATGAAGATTCAGAAGAAAATGATGTAGATATCCCAGACGTAATTAAGGAAGAAGTGGATAAAGTACTTTGAGAGATAAAGAACGGGAAATCGCCAGAAGAAGATGGACTCACAGCACAGATGTTTAAATTGGGAGGTGAAAACATGAAAGAGGAACTTGCGAAATTATTCTCGATGTGCCTGAGGAAGAGAGAAATATCGTCAAATTGGAATAATGCTGTTATCGTTTTGTTGTACGAAAATGGGGGCAAACAACGCGTCGAAAACTACAGACCAATTAGTTTACTGTCAGTTCTATACAAAATGTTCACCAAAGTTATTTTAAATCGTATTGAACGCGACTTGGATTTTAACCAGGGAAGGGAACAAGCCGGATTTCGTCGTGGATTTAGCACAATGGACCCCATACAAATATTGAATAAAGGGCTAATGAATATGAACTTCCACTATGTTTGGGATTCATAGATTTTGAAAAAGCTTTCGATTCTGTCTTCTTGGCAGCAGTACTTAAATCACTTGAACATCAAGGCATCAAAAGTGCATACACCAAGTTATTGCGAAACATTTACTCGACTGCCACTTCTGTCATTAGGCTGCATCAAGAAAGTGAAAAATTTAAAGTTGGAAAAGGTGGTAAGGCAAGGAGATTCAATTTCTCCAAAACTGTTTTGTGCAGTCCTGGAGAGAGTGTTCCAGAATTTAAGCTGGGATGAAGTTGGACTAGAAATTAATGGTGAATATTTTCATCACCTACGGTTCGCTGATGATATAGCCCTGTTTGCCTCAAGTGCCGAAGAACTACAAACCAGGATGGAAGAACTGAGGAACGAGAGTTCGAAAAAAGACCTTAAAATGAATTTAAATAAAACAAGTCATATACAATCATAGAGGGAAATAAAGATTAGCGGAGAGACAATAGGCATAGTTGAAGAGTATGTTTACCTAGGCCAGCTGAAAACATCGAATGCAAAGTTGACTGATGAAATAAATAGAAGATGTAAAATGGCGTGGAGTTCTTTTGGAAGACTACACTTTATTTTCAAAAGCAAACTTCCAATCTGTCTGATGCGTAAAGTTTTTTAATCAATGTGTCTTACCTGTGATGATGTACGGCTGTGAAACTTGGACATTAAATGCGCAAACGACTCGAAGATTGAGAGTCACACAAAGAGCAATGAAGGGATGCATGCTAGGAATAACCAGGAGGGACATGAGAAATTGATGTATTCGCGGACAAACAAAGGTAGAGGGTGTAATCAAGACTGTGAAGAAGATGAAGTGGAAATCGACCGGTCAAATATTTTGACGAACAGATGGAAGGTGGACAACAAATATGCTACAGTGGATTCCTAGAGAAAAGAAACGACGAAGACGACGTCCAAATGCAAGATGGGTAGATGAAATCAAGCTTTTATCAGTAGCTACCTGGATGAGGATAGCAGCACACCGAGATATGTGGAAGGAAAAGGGGGAGGCCTTCATTCAACAGTGGATGGAAAACGGCTGATGGATGCATATGAATATAAATATATTATATTTATATATGATTATATAATCCACATCCGTATTGAATCCACTACTGGATGAGGCCTCTCCCAAAGGAGGGAGTTGGTCACTGCCAGTATTTGCACATTAGCCAGAGGTGTTGGGAGAGGAGAACCGAAGCTCTCAACTGTGACTGTCTTTTAATCATAAAAGCTCCCTAATTGCATCACGATCCTGGGCGAGCACCGTTCCAGACCCTCTCGCTTTGGAAGAAATCTCTTGCCAGAGCCGGGAATCCATACAGGGACACCACGATCAGCATTCAGCGACGTTAACCACTAGACCAACGGAGAGACAGAGTCCCATTTTCCAATAGGAGGTTACTAAATCAAACCAATCTTACCAAATGTTTCACATTAAGCTACTTCATAAACATCACAAAAGAAATGGCTTCCAAATAGTCTTCTTAGCTGGTAGTAAAAGTTGATATGGACTTGTCACCTGTATGAAAATAGTTTCAACTTCTGCCAAATAAAAATGTTCTTATTTTGTATCTAGTCTTGATTGAAACATCTTCTAGAGGGGAGAAATTTATTCCTGGGTAGGGACGAAAGTTAAATTTGTCAGGGTGGGAAACTTATTTGCCAGGGGAGAAATCCCGGTCCCCCCTCCCATTAATTCGCACACTGCAGATACCCAGACCTGAATATCTCAAAGTAGGAAAGCTAGAGAGCTGAATAAAAAATCATTGTGTAGCTCCTAAAACATACTTTGAAGAGTAATGTATACTCTAGATACATTTTTAATGCTGTCAATTTTATTTGAAATGAAAGAAGGAGTAAGGACATTAGTAGAGTGATGATAAGAAAGAGGCGAAACAAATAAATCTCTATATAATATGTCGGTTGCCTAGCAACGAAAATAAGCAACGTTTCATTATAATAACAAACTGAAATGCTTAGAAATTAATGTAGATGTGTAGTTGTGTACAGGGCGGGCCACATAAAACTAGTACACTTCTTGCAACATTGTTTGCGAAATAATGATAAGATACAGTCAAGATCTTCCCATCAGCATCCAGAAATCGTTGTGCTCGCGTCGTCATGATTTCAACAGCGCACTGTCATTCAAGACATCGTCCGGGAAGTGTACCGGTCTTTTTTCGTGGACCACCCTGTATGTAACTGCACATTTAAATTAATAACTCGAGATTTCAGCGTGTTGCTAGGTAACCTTATTTTCGTTGCTAGGTAACCTACAGAGTATATATAAATGCAATATAATTGGTATTTTCGTTCATTTCACATCATTTTTACATCTTTCTTTCATTTAGCATAAAACTGACAGCATTAAAAAAATGCATTTCGAGTGCGTATTACAGGAGAAACGCATGCATATTACAAATATCATATTTACTGGCTTGACTTCATTCGACTTATTCGACCCATTTTAATATACAGTTATGAAAATTTCCGACAACATGCTGCATTAAATTCCTTTTCAAATATCAGTAATTGCGCTATCAATATTTGCTCAAAGCACGATGCGCTTTATTTTGAAAGAAATGGCAGAGAAAACTGTTTATGATGTTATATTGTTGTGCTTTGATGCTTCGTTAGTTTGTTTGGATATTATTGCGAGCTGTTCTCGTCTCGTAAAACAGAAAAGAGGACAAGGAAGAAGATATATAGCCTTATTGGAATCTTTATTGGTATACGTCCTATTTTTTATGACAGCTGAGGTTCCGTACTAAAACGTCATAATATCAATAGCGAAAGCCCAAGGAAGGAACAAACCCATTCGAACGATCTCGCCAGCAGGGCGTTTATATTCTCGATATATTGATCATGTTTTGTCATTAAAAGTTCTAATTTGGTTGTAATGGGCGATGTGTTAAAAGTATTTCATTCTAAAGCAGTAGTGATGTTTGACTTTGTACTAACAAGTAAAATTGCCTTAAATAACTTAACCGTATACGGAAGGTGTTATCTTCCGAGAAATTTAAAAAGAAAGTCATTGTGTGAGTCGATAGCAGTACAAAATGGATGATTTCAAGTTTTTAAAATTTCATTATTTTCTTTCATTATTGCAATCTCAAGCATTTTGGTCGATAAATCACTTAAGTAGCTATGAAAGAAAAGCATTTTATAAACTTTACCGAACTAGTTTGTTGTGTATAACATCACTGGATGTTTCATATTGAATATTGTTCCGTTGTAATAACACTTTTGTGAATACGTTCTTCTAACCTGCAATTGATGGTGATCGTCAGATCGTGTACCATAAAATAACTGGTACGGCGTGCCTCATCACTCGTGGATGCTATGCAGTCTCCTCCCTAGAGATATTGGAGTAATAACTCGGATATATGTTCACAGCAGGGCCTAAAATTCAACGAAATCACAGCTCCACACTGGTAAAAATTTTATATAGTATAGAAAAACTAGTTTAGTCAGCATTTGTTTTGACATATAATCAGTGTTCTGTCCAGTACATCATGTTTACTTGCGACCAAAAAAATATTATTATTATTATGTAGGAAAATTTTGGCATTCAGAGCAAACAAAATTAAAGGCACATTAGGATACATATTTAATTGTATTGTATTAAACCATAAAATACAGGAAACAAACCGGTAAGAAAAATAGTCACACTGGAAGAAAAAAGTCACTTTTTCTTACATAAGAATTTCACTGTCATTTTTCCGTGATCATCACGCTGTCTCAGTCTGTTTTCTGCCGAGGCAAATACACCGTTATACCAGGGCTGTTCCATTGACTTCCTACCAACTTCAAAACGCCTTTCCTTTCTGGCCAGCCATTTCATAACAGCAGGGGTTGGGCTAACATATTTCCTGAGATATATTTCCCAGGATACTATTTCCTAGGTTATGATTGGTTGTTGAGAGTCTACGGTGCTTCGGCTAAATTTTTGGCGATTATTGATGTATGTTATCTCTGGTAGTACATATTTCTATAACGGATTCAAAGGATCGTGTAATTTTTATCTACGAAACAACGCATTTCATTATATCGGAAAAGTGTAATGTCCTATTGAAACAACAGATAAACGTGCAGTTAGTTGCATATTTTAAAACTATGTGAATGCAACCGAAAACGTTTGAAAACTAATATAGTTAAAAAGTTCCTTCACCTCAAAATTGGCAATGGTTTCCCTGCCATCTAGGAGACACCTATATGTATTAACTCTGGCTTAATATCATATACTGGCAGTTATATGGAATTGAGTAACCCATTGCATAATGAATGTATTGAATCAGTAAGACTTAGTTTGACACACTAAACGCGTTTAAATGCATAATCCGAGAAAAGTAAGGTACTCACATTAATACCACTCCACACTTTAAGAATTATAGTTCCACACTCCTTTCCTACAGTTCCACAAAGTGTGGAGTACTCCACTCAATTTTAGGCCCTGGTTCACAGACAAACGAGCTAGCATTCTCTTCCGCTGTGATATGTATTATCTATAAAGATTAACCTAATTAAAACTGTTATTAACCAAAGTATGTTATACAGGATGATTCAGAACTAACAACTCGTAACTACATTACTTTCAAGAGGTAATTCCTGGTATTGAAACAAAACATGGGTAAAATTCCGCTTAGTTTTTAGAGATAACAGTGTTTCCAACTTGCAACCCAAATTAGTCGCCTACAATGGGAGGGAAATGAATAATTGTCAAAAAATCAGAAACTATGCATTGAGTGGAAATTTAGTTTGTGAAAAATTATTTCCAACAACATGGTGTATATCAGAAATGAAAACACTATGTCACAGGGTTGCCAGTGTTGCCAACCTGGTATAAAGTTTAAAGATTTTCAAATGACACTACGTTGTTTTATTGGATATTTGGTATTCCCTGACGATGATAAACAACATGCTACGTGAAGCACACACACATCAGTTTTGCAAACTATGAAATATCGTAGGAAAATACGTAGTTTCTATTAAAATCAGAAATTCTTTCGTGTCTTATCCATAGTGTGTGCAACACTGATGTGTGAGATGTTTATTATCACTAGGGAACACCAAATATCCAATAACACGACATAGTGCCATTTGAAAATTTTAAACTTTATTACCAGGTTGGCAAAACTGATAACCTGGTGACATGGTGTTTTTTTTATTCCTGATATCCACCATGCTGTCTGCAAATTAAATTTTCATTCAATGCATCGTTTCTGGTTTATTAAGAATTATTAATTTTCCTACCATTGTAAGCGACGACTTTGGGTTCCAAGGTGGAAACACTGTTATCTCCGAAACGGAGCGACATTTCATCCATGTTAACAGGAGCTTTTTTCGTGTGTTGATCTGCTCGAAGAAGTTAGCAATATTACTTACTAACATCCATGTGCCTCGTTTCTGGTCTTTAATGAATTGTTTCTCTTAATTAATACAGTGACTTGTTAATTACCTTACGTGTAATTTCCAGTTACTTCTGAGCATAACTAAATGTATCATAATATGTAATGCATATCACAAAGATATCTAGTAAAACCCTACAGTATAAGTCGCCAAAACGTCCTAGTTCAAAGACAGGAATGTATGTAGAGCCATAGACGTTAAAATAGATAGACTTAGAACGTTTCCCCATTTCTGATTACACTAAAATATAATGGGTTTTTGTTCAGAGCACGTGATTTTGAATCTATCCGCTAGGTAGCTGTGCCATAGACGCCATATTCTACTATGAGATCTATGGCAGAACTACCTAGCGGATGGATTCAAAATCACGTGCTCTGAACAAAAACCCATTAGTCTTAGCGCAGCCAGAATTGAGGAAGCGTGCTAAGTCTATCTATTATGACGTCTATGGTAGAACTTTGATTTGATTTTCAAGCATAGTAAAGAAAGTCTTCTGTTATATATTACGAACAAGCATGTCTTGAGTTTTATCACAATTTAGTTTCTGTTATTTAGTGCTGTTCTGTAGTGTTCCTATATTCTATTAACCACCTGTTAGAGTTACTGTTTTTCGTGCCTCAGTGACCTACCCTGCTAAAGAAGTTCAACGCAGAAGAATTAAAAAAAAAAAAGCAACAAAAGAACTGCGCAGAATCAACGGTTGATTGATAGCATGGGAGGCGGTGGAAGATGGTTTGTCTTTGTCTTCTTGTAAAGAGTGTTGCATTCCCACAGAGTAGCAGAGAAAATTGCAGGCCCACCAGCAGCGTTAAGTACAGTGCGGATGAAAATTAGGTTAGGCGGAAACGACAGGATTTTTTTTTTTAATCAATTCCTCTTTTGTATTGAGAGTTAAGGATGAAAGCGTAGAGACACTTTCAATAACGTAGAAAACGACAAAGTACAATTGTAGCAACAGTTTAACATGGTTTGTTGTTCATTGAAGCATGGAACTGAATTTCAGATCCTTTTCATCAGAAAAATCAAATTTCAATTTTGAATTTATTTATGGCCTTTAGCTATGGTGCTCAGGCAAAATTCGGGACAGGTTTTATTTGGATGTAATGGCCCCTCCCCTTTTTTGTGCGTGGTTTGAGTGTTAAACCAAGAAAAGATGTTTATGCTGGTTAAAAAAAAAGTTTTATAAAAAGCTACATTTGGAGGTGTCAGTGTTGATAATACCTCTCGTACTGATAGTAGTCACGACCAGTGATTTCTCTAGATTCCCCCGTGGGGAGGTGTCACCCCCGCAAAATTCTCAAGAACACCCTCAATTTAATTTTTGTACGGTCAAAAATACATAGAATTCGTGCAAAACTCAATTTTCACCCTCCCAATTTTGACTTTACACCTCCCGCCCCCCTAACTGAAAATCCTGTTGGAATCCCTGGTCACGACAAAAAAGTTATCTTAGTTTTGAACTGTTATAATCACTTATGATTTTTTTTGGTTAAAAATTACAGTAATGTATGATTTAAAATATAAATAAGCTGTTAGTATGCCTAACTCAGTGATAACGTATTATTTATTAATTATGAACGCTCAGGGGCACAACAGCATAATGTTAAATTTACTGCTAAGATTCCTATAAATTTTGATGAAATTCGGAACTTGTATTGTCTTTTTCGGGACACAACTCTAAAATTCGGCACTGCCCCCCAAAAATCGGGACGTATGGTCACTGTAGGTTTAGACACCTCAGGTTTAGGCCGGGATAAGTTGGAGAAGTGGATGTTGGAAGTTAGGTACAATTTGCCTGGTACGACTGAGGAGAAAAAAAACTCAGTTATGATGTACGGCGGTTGGGATCGTTCCCAGAACCTTCTGATTTTTAAACCAACGCTCTACTAACTGAGCCACGGCCACTCTGTAACATAAAAAAAACTACAAATTCACGAAATCATCGTCATGTTAAGTGTTGCCAGAACAGAAATTTTGGGGGTCTGGCTGTATTCGTCAAAATCATATTTAGCGACTTTTTATCATGAAGAATTTAGAACGGCTATAAGGGGTGTTTTCAGAAAGAAAATAAAAACATAAATTTCAATAAGGAAACGAAAACCGAATTTGAGCAGAAAAAAAGAAAACCAGTTTCAATTAAACAAACAAGAAATTGAGATCACATTTACTTAAAAAAAAAAAAGAAGAAGAAGAACTGAAACAATGGCAACCGTTTGTTATTTTGAATACTGAACAAGGTTTTGTGCCAATCTTAGGTAAATATCCCTGATGATAAACGTTTGACCTTGTCGCAGGTTTGTGACACGAAAATTCATGGGCTAGCTGAACCGATGATAATCTGTCATTACCTTCCAACTGATGAAGAGTATTTTAACGTTCTACGGACGAGATCTGCGATTTTAAGTGGATTCCAGATCACATGATTGTCTCTCCAATTGGGTGTCGAAGCCGAGACTTCTTGGTTACAAACCAAGCGACGGGTAGGAACAAAACATCACGCTTATTAGTCCCGAAATGTGAACTATTGTTTTATCGAGGGGCCAACACCCTAGCTTTCAGTTGAAACGGGCCCAGGTTCAGTATCCAAATTCAGTTAAGGCTTACAATTTTGGTGCTCACAAAACATTACCCAGATAGCATGACAGCTTGCAACAAGTTTGTCAGTCACTTGTTTTGAACTTGATATTGTGTTGAACATAATAAACAAACATGAAACAAAACTTGCTGGAACGACTTAGGTGCTGGCTTTTTTCAACATCATTGCTGCTGGTTGGTTTAACTAATCCAATTTTCAAGTCTTTTGGAACAAGCAGTTATGGGAGGAAGCTTGTTACACTTAAATAATCTATTCGAATTTTATTCCGTTACACTTTCGCTGTCGTCTCAGTACGCTGAAGTTCCATTAAGTGTCAGGATTGTTTCGCAGTACGCTAGTCTTCGCCAAACTCCCATCCTTTACTACAGGTGTCTCCTGCGATCGAGTGAACTAAGGATTAGAAGCACTTGGAAGGCGACCTAGGGTGTTCGGTTCCGTGGTGTAGTGACTGCAGCATTGGATCCGTGTTCCAATGGTCCTCGGTTCGAATCCCACCGAGGACAACTTTTTTTATTATTTTTACGAAGTCAAGGATATTTCAACTTTGATTTTTATAAGTTAGACTGCTTGATTCAACCTTTTGGGCTTGATGTGGTAAGTTTACTTTAAGTTGTGCCACTTATCAAAGGAAGCCTGATTCAGTTTGAATCTGATCAAAATTGCTATGTGGGTATAATGTGATACTTGAAGCAGGAAGTAGCGGATTACGATCTCGAATACGGAATAAAACGGCCATGGAGACGCTTTGCTATGAAGTAACCATCTCTTTGAATGTATTTTATTTATTTATGGCCTTTAGACAACTAAGGCTCAGGCGGGGATAGGAAAGGGGAAAGGATTCGAGAGGTGTCGGCCAGGGTCTATAATGCTGATGCCATCCCGGCATTTGCCTGGTGTGACTGAGGAAGAACCCTGGAAATACATCCGTCAGGATGGTCGGCTGCTGGGATCGAACCCACGACCTCCCGAATGCTACGCCAACGCTCTACCACTTTTTTTGTTTTTAAATTTTGGCCTAATCGGCTTTAGTATGTAATGTTCTCAACGGTTTCTAAATCGTGTATGCTGTTGTATGTTAAAACACATTCACAAACATCCATGCCCAAGGTGGAATTCGAACCCACGATCCTTGAGTCGACAGACTACCGTGCTAGACCACTCGGGCATCCGGATCGGTTTCACTGAGCTACGGCTGCTCAGTCTCTCTTTGAATGTAAGCCAACTGAATAGTTAAGCTTTTGTATGGGCTAGCAAGTCATGGATGTGTCTTGAAATATATTGAAGTGAAAAAAAAAGCAAGTAAATTAACATTTCAAGGCACATCACAAGGTAGAAGCACATTGATTAAATGTGACAATTTATTTATGGCCTTTAGGCATCTGTGATTCAAGCCGACCGACACATTGATTGAGTTTAGTGTCGACGCTGTCGGCATGTAATAGAGAATCAACGAAAATAATAGCGGAGAGATTTGGAAACGAGACTCCGTCTGATTGAAAATTTACTACCACGCTTCAGTTAAGAACGGATTTCCATAATAAAAGGATTTTTTTTTTAAAAAAAGAAAGAGATTCAATCCGGGCTGTTTTCTGTGCATTATGCATTCATTGCCTTCTCTGCAAGGTTAACGACGTGTGGTGTGGATGAATGGATGGATTGGAGATAGAATGGAAGGGGGTGGGTTGGGGGGTGAGATGTGCAATGCAACGAGACGAATCAGCGGCAGTCATTACTGTCTGTGGTTCTGGTTCCATCCGCTTCGAGAGCGAATTATTATCTCCTGTTACATAGCGCTTTTAAGACTTAATTGCGCGCCCCCTGGTTCATTTTCACTCAACCTTTTTGTTTTTTTGTTTTTAATTTCTCAAGCACGGGTTACTAGGTGACGGCCTTTCGTCAATCTTCTAAAAGGATTAGGTTTCATTATAGTTGCGTCCGCAAAGAACAGTAAGATTTTTTAAAGTGGTGTTTTGTAGCCATTTATTAGCCTGGGTGAGTTTTTAGTTTGTTCGTTATGGCATAATGTAACATGTTGATGATATGAGAATTGAGGACCAAAATTGTGTGATGATATTAAAACAACACTCTTTCTCCCTTTAAAACAGTTTTCGTGACATCTTTATTGCATTTCCGTCATCACACTTCTTTCGCCATATTGCTTGGCGTCCAATCACATAGACGCATTAGTAAATAAAAGTTTGTGACGAGTCAAGTTACCCAGAGTTTAAATGCATGTAATAAAGGAGCAATGGAAGTCATTCCCCCGCCTTTTTTTATTTATATTTTTTTTTAAATACCAGAAGAAAAAAATAAGAACAGTACCGAAATTTTGAAAAGCGACTCCGCTAGTTTTAATTAATACGCATAGTTTAGTGGTTTCGAACGCGAACGGCATTTGAGGACAGACAGGTTCGAGTCCTACTGCTGGTGTGCTGATTGGGATTTCTCCGAGTTTGGCTAATATAAGTTCCGCCAGACGAATATCGGTACAGCACTTGTTACATATTTTGGTTAATTTCCCCCCAAATATGATATTTCTGTATAAAATAAATGAGGTACACGGTTGAAATTATGCTGTAAAGTAAAAGATGTTCCCTTGAGGAGGGGGGGAAGGGTAATCTCTGAATCCACCACTGATGTGTAGTTCAGCCTAGGTTTCCTCTTCGTACGCCAGTTTGGGATATTTTTTTATTTATGACCTATAGACATCTAAGGTTCAGGCCAGAATAGGGGAGGGGAAAGGACGGGAAGGCGTTGGCCGGGGCCAATGTTGTAGGTGCTATCCCAGCATTTGCCTGGTGTGACTGAGGAAAAACACCGGAAAAACCTGTTAGGATGTTTGGTCGCTGGGATGGAACCCACGATCTCCCGAATGCTATGCCAACGCTCTACCACTGAGCTACCGGTGGCAGTTTGGGAGAATAATAAATTAAAAACCACCCAGATCACATAAGAGTTTAGCAGATCGCAAGCAGGTTTACCCCATATAGGCTAGTTTAACATTAATTTCGCTTTACCTCGGTAGGCTTAATAGATAATAATTAACTATGCACTGCCTCATCCCTCAAACGTAAACATTTTCCCACGTATGAACTAACATTTAAATGCTCTGGAGTGTTGTGTTGTATTTCTCAAATGCTTAAGTCAGCGCTACTCATGTGGAAATTTTGCGATTGCTTGGATAATTTCCATTCGCACTCAACCGTTGAACGTACAGAGTGGTACTACGCTTTCACCGGCTTTCCGTGTTTAATTGTGGTTGTTTTATATTCATCAATGTGCCACAACTTCAATAGTACAGCAAACTTGTTGATCTGAACAAGCCTTCAAATATTAATGGTTGGAGGGTGAGAGGTGGAGTGCTCCGAACCAATTGAATCACACATGACCCGAACGAACGAAAAATCGTTATCCATGAGTGTGAGTGAGAAAAGGCAATAGCAAATTAACTGGTTGGTGCTCAGCTTCGTATTGAACGGCCTTAGCCTTAGATGCCTTGAAGGTCATAAATAAAATTCAAATATTATTATTAAAGTTTTGTTTGTGTTTTAGTGGGTGATGCCTTGTTTAGATTACTAACATTTTACGATGGTTAGAATGATAGGTAAACTAACTTGCCTTCAGACTACCGAAATTAACTTGGTTATCGTGCTTGTTCATACCATTGTCTGTAAAGAAATAGGTAGATATCTCCGTAGAGTAAAGAATCTGCTTGGTGCACAGGAGATATTTAAATTATAAAATACTGAACACAAATGAATTGATTCTAGCGTAATATTTTGTAGATTAGTTCTGCCATCATTCTTTTATACTTTAAAAGTGATACACACCACTAGGATGCTATATATTTCGATAAAGAAAGAAATAAACTCACGAAGTGAGCCGTGTCTAATGACTAACTTGCGTTTAGACAGCCGTTTCTTGCTAACGTTACAAGATAACCGTCGTAAGTTGACGCCAGTTAAATTGGAAACCCGCGCTAACGGTAACTACCGTTTACATTACTAAAATGATCTTGGTTAATGTTAACCGTGGTAATATGTTAGTAATGTAAACAAAGCATGAGTGTGTTTGTGCGTTTTTAATTAATACACATACACCTAGTAATCTGTTTAACCATTTTAATGATATTTTATCCTCTTGGTGGTATTTTCAAAGTGAAATAACACGTCAAAAATATGTTCCAGTGGTTGTGAGATCTGAAGCGTGAGGTCCGTTCAACAGGTTTTGGGTTCAAATCCTGGGTGGTTAGGGTATTTATGTTTGAGAATTTTGATAAGCATTACACGCATGTTATCCGGCCGGGCCGAAGTTAATCTCTCTCTCTCTCTCTCTCTCCATATATATAACTGAAAGTTTGTTTATTTGATCGCTACACAGTTCCACATCCCTTGACGGTTTGGCACAAAATGTGCCGCACATATTTCTTAGGACCTAGAAGGATTAACTACAGCATTAATAGGTTGCCACCCCCACCCCCAAGGGGGTGAAACTCGGAAACCACTAGAGCTAGAAACTTAATACTTGACATTAAAATTTTTCATTTCAGTTAGGCCTAATTAGCAACGTCTATCTTAGTTTTTCGATTCGACACCCCCGCGGGGGTAAAGGATTCAAAACCTCTTCAGTAGTGAAATATGAGAACTTCATCACTGCCCCATGAGCAAAGAATGACGGCGGCCCACCGTCGGAATTAGACTAATACCACATCTCTGCCGTCGTGTCGGATATTCGCCGTCGGTGTATTAGCAGATACCCGACACAACGGCTGCGCGCCAATGTCCACCAGAGCCTATGTTGAAGGTTGTGACTGATGAAGAAAACCGGGATAAATCTCAGTCAGGATGGTCATCCGTTGGGATCGAACCCACGACCTCCTGAATAGCAACGCTCTACCACTGAGCTACGGCGTCTCGGTACGTGCCTGCCATTAACAACTTTGGGAAAGAAGAGATTTCTGAAGGTCAATTGACATCGATAAAGTAGCGCCACTATTATGGTAGAGAATATTAGGTTAGGTGGTATACTTATTAAGAACTAGTATGAACTAGCCTATCTAACCTAACCTTCTTGATTTTGTGCCGGGCAGAGAACAGGAAAGAACCCTAAACGCTTACGCTTGTCGGTAAATTTGAACAATATTGATAGCAAAGGTTTCAACAGATGTTGAAAAGCAAAAATTTGATAACATTGTTTAAGATGAGTTTTAAAAATTTCTTTAAAAAAACTGTTACCAAAAATGTACTCCAGAGATTATGGCGTAAATCCATCTCCAGAACAATCGAAAATTCAGAGAAATTATTTCAGTTTGTAGGACGAGCAACCAGGTAAGAACATTTGGAGTAGTTAACAGAAGTGTTAACCCATTTCGTCTGTCTGTTTTCATTTTTATTTTGTTTCCAGAAAGAAAAAAAAGCAGTTTTCTCAGTTGGAACGTTTTGTTTGGAATACACGAGTGAATGAAAATAAACAACGCGGTATTTTAAATACGACTGATCGCTCAGAAGCTGCCAACATTTATCGCTAAATATAATACTCACGAAAAGTGTTCCGAAGGTTTATTGGATTCTGTTTTAATAGTTTCGTTGGCTGTCAAGAAAAGACAAAACAGAAGACTTAACGAAATGAGTAACCGATCCTTTTACTAAGATGTTTTCCAGGTAATGCGGAACGGGCGTGAGCCATAGTGCTGTTAGCGCCCATACAATTCATTTTATCTTATCCACGTAATGATTTAATACGTCCCAATATTGTATATAACCTGATACGGATGCTGTTTTAGGCATTTGCAGTTAATGGGATGTCAGAATAATCGAACGTTGATGTGGAACTAAACAGACATATAGGTATACGAGTAATCGAACGAGCGATTCTCGTAACTAATCGAATAAGCGTAAATCTAAGTTATCAAGGCCTCATAATAAGTGGTTAATTAAAGAAACCGTTGTCCAACAATTGGAATGAACGGGAACCTAACCAATGCAACGAAAGTATATACAAGTATATAACACACTCGAATAAAAACGATTTTGTAATTAATCAAACCAACAAATACTTTATTAATCGAACAAACAGGTTCCAGGCTAATCGAACAAACAGGTGTCAGGCTAATCAAACAAACAGGTGTCAGGCTAATC
>JAGDQP010026884.1:0-25473 GCA_022664845.1 Lepisma saccharinum
ATTTCTGTGATCCGTGACTTCAGGTCTTTATTAATTATAAAGCCAACTTCTGTCGGTTTTCCATTTTCTGTTCCTTTAAAGTAGAACGTGTGCCCCAACGGTAGTTCCAACTGTTCTTCATTCTTCCTCCACACTTCTGATAGTCCTATGATGTCTCACTTAATCCTCTAGAGTTCATTCTGCAATTCTTCTAATTTGTACTCTCCTGCAAGTGACTGACAGTTGAGAGTCGCAACGTATAGGTCCGTTCGAGTTGTTCTGTCGGTGTCCTGGCAGTCCACAGTACAAACCCGGGCATTTTGACCCTCTGACTTCCTGCAGGACTGACCGCTGCCGTTGCCAACTGCATTCCGTGCTCTGGGCAATGAGTTCCTCCGAGGCTGTTTCCTTACTTGTACCATCATATGTAAAGAAAGGAGGGGTGCTGACATTTGACTCACCACGCTGTCAGCTAATGCGGGTTGGTGAGCAGCCCATCCATGTTCGTTCGCCAAGCAGTTGCTTGGGTACTAACAGGCCCCACGACGTGAACGTATGGATTGGACATTAGGCGTCTACCCCGGTCGGTTTCCTTAAGCCTTAGCAAGAGGAATTAAGGGGTCTCCTCCCAGTTAGTGGCCGAAGCCTCTTGGGGCGACAGTCCCGGTTTCCCGGCTATAATATATATACTATATATACATATACATACTATATGTATTGTCACAGAATCGGACTAGATGCATACTTCTTGTGGCTAAATGTTCTGGAGACAATAATGTAAAAGTTGACGTGCATATAATGGCTGTTTTGTGATGGGAAGAGGGGAGCGAATGTGCAGATTGTTAGGTTGTTGTTGTTCGCCTAAAATTTCATAGGAAATAATTACTATAAAAACACACATATTTCTAACTTTCTTCTCCAAACAGGAAAATTCACAAACTTCTTACTGAAGCGAGATGAAAGAATCTGCTTCATTTTCTGCGCCGTTGATTGTAAACTGGAGATGTTTAGCTAAAAACAGAATATTTTAGCTTTTCTTTCTTCTGTGGTGCTGATATTCACAGCTCGAGCTTGAGAAAGAAAAAGGTTGACAACAATGATTGCCTTTGCTAATAAGGAAGGAAGGGCTATGACCAATTCCCAAAAATTATTTCCTCCCCCTTTAACCCCTTCCCTCTCTTACCCTCGATATAGCTTGTTTTTCTTCTTTGTGTTTGAGTCATTTCTGTGCTAACAATTGGGTGTGTCAGTTCGTTTCTGATTTTTGTGAAACTTCTGAACTTTTGTTTCGTGCACGTACGATAATTTAGTGTTGCCAGCGAGCCACGAATTTCAGAAAATTCGATTTTATTAAATTGTTTTTCTTCTTCTTCTTCTTTTTCTACGAAAGAGAGTGATTCGTACAAAAGTTACCTTGCTAGAATGTGTTTCATAAGCTTTCCAACGAGGCATGAATCGTAACTCTGTGATTACACAGGTCAACAGAGGTTCGGTAACATGAATAAAAGTAGGAGTTACGCTGAATTCAAATATGTCTGAAAAGTTTTCATCACGCACCACTATTGTTATTTTGTCTTAACAGGTATCAAACGAGGGAATTTATTAAATTAGTAAAAAAAAAAAAATGCAGATTAGTCACACCGTTAACTTTCTACTACCTGTAACCATTAGTTTTGGTAAGTAAGCAGTTCGTGTCTGTGTTCAGCAGTGCACGCAAAGGAAGGGGGAGTCCCCCTCACAGATTTTTTTTTTTTTTTTTAACGCCCCGAAATCAGTCTCTAGGTACGTGCCTATCTGTGTTCGAGGTTTCGCTGGAGCGGAAAATGGGTAAATGCATGAGTCCATGAGTCTCTCTGTCTGTAAGTTGGATCACGTGCTGTGTTAATTGAATGGTTGAAAGGAAAGAACAAACATGTGCAGTTCGGAGTTTCAGTGGTTTGGCGAGAACCTAAAGGTCACCTGGAGGGTTATTATTTCTGTCTTACAAAAACTGAAGGTTTTTCTAAAGAGAGAGGAAGGTAAAATAGAATATCCAAAGGTGCTGTCAGCTCTTCGGGCAGTTCCGCATAGTGTGAAATTTACTAGTTCGTAACCCATCATCTGAATGATAAAACAATCCAGCCGATAAGGTAAAATGAATTTTATGGGCGGTAACAGCACTATGACCCCTTCCCGAACAATGATGACAGTGAAACTACGGCAGAATCCGTGGTGTGTGTGATGCTACATATGATCCTGGGACTCACCTCATTGAGCAAAATGAGCTAACTCATCTTGTTCGAGACCTTGGTCTATCCAAACAAAAAGCTGAGATTTAGCGTCACGTTTGCAAGAATGAAATCCACTAGCTAAAAACACTGAAGTGTCAGTATTTTGGAAGAGAAACTAAATGCTTTCGTCGCACTTTAGTAAGAAAAATTTAATGTGTTATTGTAATGTTATTAATTCTCTTATGAAAGATTTAGTATTCACGTATGATCTAAATAAATACTGTCTGCTTATAAATTCGTCCAAGTTCAGCTTGAAGACCGTATTGTTATACAATGGGAATGAAACCGCGTCGATTCCCTTGGCGCACACTGTACTGGTCTACAAGAATTTTATAAGGAAAGAATCCTCAAAAGTATACAGTATGAGGAACATACGTGGCAGATTTTAAAGTAACAGGATTGCTACTTGGTCTCCAAGTGGAATTCACTAACTACTGCTGTTTTCTCTGTATGTGAGACAGCAGAGCAACAAAGAGGCACCACGGAACGAAAGACTTACAACAAACGGATTAATTAATTCCGGGCAAACCTACTATCAAGTTCAAACCTTTAGTTGACCCACAAAGAATTCTCTTAACACCACTTTAATTAAAACTTGGGCTGATGAAAAACCGTTAAAGCAATGGACAAGAAAGGAGAAGGATTCACATATCTCAGGGATTTTTTATCCCGCCACGTAGTGACGCAAAGTTAATAGAAGGAATGTTTGTCGGGCCTCATATCAGAAAACTGTCTCTACAGGAAAGATGGTGCTCAACGATGATAAGAGATTATTGCTGGTTTTTGCAGGAGAAGGACGCTACACCAGTTCAACGAAAGAAGGAATAACGTCGAAAGCAGACGTTTTGAGCTTTTCACTTAATTTTGAAATATTTAATGCAAATTATTAACTACGTTTGAAGGATCTCTGTAACTTTCTTGACTACGTTTGTATTATCTCTGTATTTAATCTTGATACAGAGATTTAATACAACAGGGTAAAATCAATTCAAAATGACATTTCTAATATGTAAGCTATGCACGTATAACTATGAAACAGAAAAAGGAAAAGTTAAAGTTATCGTAACAAAAAAAAACATGGTGGATGTTTTCTAGCTCATTTGAAATCAGCGCCTCAAAATTAGTAAAAAAAAAAAAAAGTTATTGTTATTCATGTTACCAAAAAAAAGTTAAAATTTGTTGCCTGTGTAATTTAGGGGAGCCATTAGGGTCTACAATAGCCCCACTATTGCTATATACAGGGTGGACTTCGGAGGTATGTGGTTCCGAAATTTTATCTCACTCTCTATGGCACCAATGTATTCAATTTTTTTAATTGTCACAAATATCTAGCGTGCACGCTAGGGTCGTTTGCACACGTACGATAATTTACAACTTGCCACGAAGTTCATAAAATGTTATTCTTTCATTTGTTGTTGTTCTTCTTCTTCTTCTTTTACAAATGACCTACATAGTGAATGGTACAAAAGTTACTTTGTTGGAATCTGTGTTCCATAAGCTTTCTAACGAGGTATGAATCGTAACTCTGTGATAATAAGGGAGGAGGAGGGGGGTACTACGGCCGTCTACGTGAGGGTCTAAAATGCCGTCCGCTAAAGGTTAAAATTTTTACTCATAACTAAGATACCTTTCAATCTCATAATAATTAAGTGGGCCCCAGGAGCTCCTTCAAGGACTGGGGTCAACTTTAAATGATACACCCAATAGAAAGTTACATTTTATTAATTCTACACGAAAATATAAATACCTTTTATTTCAAACCTGTTTCTATAAACTTTAATTATCAAAAATTGAACCTTACTCTTCCACTACCAAATTCTATTAAAGAATTATAATTCTGTATGTAACTATGACCAACGACATAAAATAAGAACATCTGTCACTCCACAAAGGTGCACCTCAAAAAATGGCAAAGCTCATTCTAGAACTGCGTGACCTAATTACAGTAGTGGCAATACAAAAATAATTTGCAGTAAAATAAACATCCTCCAGCTTAAGTTTGGAAACTGATTCCTCGCTCCACAAATACAAGCGGTATCAATCAATATACAAATCAAAACATTTGTATAGCAAATAATTCATTTATGTACGATTATCCTTGAGAAATTATTAACAAACTACACAATAACAGTAACAGATATAAAAACCTTTCGCTTCTGCCATCTGCTTCGAGAAAGTGGCAACGCCAGAGAGTTTCTTGTCGGAATCTTTCTGGTGGTGGTGTCAATGTTTGGCTAACTGCAACTGATAGGGGGTCCGGCACCTTCAGGGAAGGCTTTCATGATATAGACCCCACAATATAGTACAAAATAACTAACTGTACACTAAACATTTTATATACCATGCAAAAAAAGAATAAGACGTAGTGAAAAAAATCGAAGAACGAGAAAAGTTGAATGAAACTGAAAATCACTCTCTCAAATGATGGAATATTTATACTACTTTTGCTTTCCTGATTTTAAATATGTATTACAAAAAAGAAATAATAAATACTTCCACAGGAAACAAGTCTGATATATTACCTCGTCTTAAAAGCTGGCTGAACCTCGTGCGGATTTCGTCGATCTGACCAGAAGAATAGAATTCTATCGAACAGCGGTTCTATATCGGCGACTTGATCCCTCCAACCTTCGGGAAATATCCTCAGTAATCCTCCATTTTCCTGAAATAGGGAAGAAATACGTTAACACAGGACAAAATAATATTTTTAAATAAAATGGAACTTTACAAAACATTTTTATATTATACAGAGGTTAATAAATCTCAGTTCGGTGGTTGACCATATCCTGTTTTTTTGATACCAGTTATGGTATTACATAAAGTAACAGAAACAACTATTATTTTTATATTAAATGCCAGTTAGTGAACATACAATTGCACGGTACTAAAATAGGAATATCTGGTGTTTCTACAGCAAACAATTATGTATAAAATTTCAAAATGTGCAACAGAAAATAACCGCATCATTTTATCATTTCGTGTCATCTGTAAACTTACACTTCGGTACTTGTTGGCTTGGCTAGTGTTTAAAAGGAGCTGGATTCAATCTCTCTCTCTCTCTCTCTATGAAGCGCGCCGGCCCGAAATCTTTCACTTCATGAAGGGAAATTTTTCAACTCAACAATGTTCAACGCTGCTCACGTGTTTTCTGCAATCTTTTCCATCGACTTTACAAATCCGGATGCGTGTAAAGTAACCTGCCTCTACCCTACTTAATTCAACAACGGATACCACATACATTGATTCAGCTGGTAACTGGAATTTCCAACTGAATTAAAACAATTTTTGGACATCAGGTTGCACCAATAATATTACGGATAGAAATCTGAAGTTACTGTATCCAGTTGCTTTCACACAACGGAATTGGTACCAACTCTTAAACGTGTCCAAATCAAACTACCTAGTTTGTGAAGCATATTGTCTTTACTACCTCCATTCATAATCCTATAATTAAAGGAAAACAAAACCACAAAGAAAATACTAAATGCAAATGCAGCTGACAGATGGGAAATATCATATAATACCCAGTCTTGCCCATAAACTGTCACGAACTCCTGATGCAGTGTATATAAAGGTTTTGAAAGTCACGGGCCACCCGTGTAGGCAAGCATCGCGCGTGTTGTTCGAGGAAGAGACACGGTATGGAAGAAGTGGCTATGGAGTGGGTACATTTTGAAAATTATGAAGTTGTGATAGTGCTCCATGAAACAGTCAGCTTCTGAGATTTTCAGTGCATTTATGATGATCCATATAAGCCCACTGTTTGTCTACCGGACCATGAACAGGTTTACTGGGTTTGGAACCATTGATGACCACCCGAACCACGGACACACACGCACTCTTAGGACCACGTCAGCTGAGAGAAACAGTAACGGCTCATACTCGTCAAAATTATCAGTAAAACCAATTATGATGGCCTGTGAGCTAAACATCTCCAGATGTTCGTGTCCCTCGTACCTGGCTAGTTGAAAGCTTACTGGATGAGCACAAGTTTTTCATCTCACACTGAAGCAGGAAAGGGATAAAACCGGAATTCCATCTTCAGCGTTACGCGGACAAAGGATACAGGAAGATTCGTTGACTGCGAGATTTTCATTATTGAGGAATTCATCAACAGCCAAAATGACAGGGTTTATTTTACGCCTGAACCCCATGAAAAGATTGTAATAAAGCTCCAAGGATACTGAGAAACAATCATCCTGCCTTAGTAATGGTTTGATGAAGAGATGACCTACTGCGTTACCACTGATGCTTATTCCTGTAAGGGTGAAAAAGTCTATCAGAACACACGGCTTGAGGCATTTGTCAAGTATTTGAGTAAGCTCTGTTCAAGACCAACAATTGAATGACTAAAGGATACTGCACTAGCCCATAAGGCCAAGGCTATCCAGGAATGGCTTCAGAATAACTTACAAGTCTTCATTTTTCCAGCTGAGTTATGTTCCAGTAGCCCCATTGGGCTACAATTTGTGTGCCATGCTGAAGGATATGATCTGCAAGAACAAACACCCCAATATCCACAGCCTCAAGTGCTCCTTGGTGAAACAGTCGCGGGTTTCCTCATTGGAGACTCTCTGAAATCCAACTAATGATTCCACAAAGACTTAAGGACAGGACAATATTAAAGGTGAATATTTCAAAAATTGATTAGCGCTTTCCGTTCAAACTTGCTGTAAATAAGCAATATAAAACGGAAATTTAAAATATCAAATAAATGCTTTTGTATTTAAAAACTTTTGTAATAGTATTTATGGCAAGGCCTGGTATGATAAATAAGTTTGTACATTTCTTTCAAACATAGTATGTACGCAATTTAACGTACCAGGTGATTACGTACCCTTTGTTAATCTTCTCTTTGGATCTTTTTTGTTGTTGGTTGAGTACGTGCATCATCCATCAGCAAACCGATTACACTTTAAACAGCTTTGCAGTACACGGCGTCTTGTTGCAGCAATTCTACCGTTTCCTGAGGGAGTACCACATGGACAGGTTACGCAACGTAAGAATTGATGAACCGTGATCTACCCGTAACTGCATTCATTTAAACAACTCAGATTTAGATTTGAAGTGTACAGGGGACAAACAATCAAAGTCACATTTTGAAAGTTGTGAGGAAAAGCGCATTTTAAGATGTAAGCACTTGAATTTAAATTTATTTTCTGCCCTCTGGCACATTATCGGCCTACGATAAAGTGCCTAAAGGACAAAAATAAATTTAAATTCAAGTGCTTACACCTTAAAATGCGTGTTTTCTCAACTTTTAAAACGTATCTGTTTTTCCCCTGTGATCTTCATTTGCATGATATATAGTCTGGTGCAGAAGTACTCAAAGACTGACCTAATATGTTTTATTAAGAGGCCTTCGTATCTACGGTGCGAGTGTGAGTTTTCATATTTTTGATGATACTGGATAAATGACAAGTAATAATGAAATTTTGAAAAGCGACTCCAATAATCCAGAAGGTCGATCCGTCTATATGTGTCCGATTTGAAACCTGCACCCCTGCTCACACAATCGACCGATCCGAATGATTCAAACAGTAACAGGAAGCCAAAGCCTTCTAGTATTACGCCAAGGTCGCGTGTGTGTTCTGTGAATCTTGGCACCCAAGGTGAACAGATTTTGGGAAGGCTACGTGGTAGCACTTTTCCACGCCAAGTTTTCCGTGACATAGATTCAGAAACAGTGCAGGAAAAATGGGTGTGCATTGGGAACAACCAACATCAAGAACATAATTAACCGACATAAACACAACGACGTTCCAGCACTTCGTTCACCCACGAAGGGGAGTAGAAAGCGACCGTGTACTGCGGTGACGCCACCTGTAGCTCGGAAGTTGCGGCGAATGGCCTTATAGGAAAACCCTCATTCACAACGTGTGATAGCAAGAAGAGTGCACGTGGTACAATCGACTGTGAACCGCCACCTACGTAACAAATTAAAGCTCCGGATGGTGCTTAAACGACGTGGACATGTCCTTACTGCGGAGGAACAGAATAACCCGCTGCAGGCGCCTCTATGAACGCCATCTACCCGGGGACAAGTGGAAGTTTGTAGCCCCACACGATGAAGCATGGATTTATCTAGCCGATTGTGACGAAATTCGAGCCGTAACGTACACCCCCAACGATGCAAAAACCCGTCCTGGCTTCATCCGCCAGTGCAAAGCAAGTTTCTCGAAGGGTTTTATGGTTGTCGCGGGATACTGCTGTGAAGGCAAGTTAACGATTCGCCGTGTGCCCAACTGCAAGATCAACTCTGCATTTTATCAGCAACATATTCTCACACCAATTTATACAGAAGATCTGATCCGTTTATATGGAAATGCAGTAAATCAAGTCCGTGTGCATATGGATAAGGCCTCACACGTACATACGTCGCGTTCTACCCAGCGATTTCGGCAACGGATGACGACAGACACCGGCATCCAAGCTATTCCCTTCCAGGACATAACAGTGAAGTCACCTGATGCATGGATTTTTGCGGGTTTGGCCTATTCAAAAGAGCACTTGCATCTCGTCTTGTCACCACTGTCCGTGGCCTCTGGAAAGCCTACAAGGAGTGGCTCAAGATTTCCCTTCCTGTACTTTAACGGAGCCTCCTATAATGGAAGTTACGTTGCAGGGCTATTGCCAGGAGACATGGTGCTCACATCGAAGGCAACCGATGGTGGTCCCGTGGTTTTTCGTAAGGTAGGCGAGACGTCAAAATCGGACACAGACATATGAATGGACACAACCTTCTGTACATATGAAATGTGTATCAAATGACCTACCTAAGATTTTGACATTGTTTATTTTAGCTGAGAAATTAGAATTCCCCTAATTGATGACGCCATATGCCTACGCAATTACGGGCATTCTAATTTCTCAGCTAAAATGAACAATGTCAAAATCTCATAGTTCATTTGATACACATTCACATGTATTATTGAGGTCGCTTTCCAAAATTTCATTACTGTTTGTAATTTGTCAAGTATCTCAAAAAAAAAAACTCACACATACACTCCCACCGTACGAACCAAGGCTTCATAATCTGAGAAAACAAATGAACAAACATACCTTTATATTCCAGTCTTTATTCAAATAATAAATTGCTGTGATACACCGTCCATCTCTATTTGGATTGTCTACATGCTTCACGTAATGAGAGCCATGACCAGGGTAACAAGCGACCATTGCCTGTAAATAAATTAGAAGAGAAAGGCTACGTTATTTTAAAACATAAGGGCATATTCCGCTATAATGAATAGCTACCGAACTTCTTATAATCAAATGCACACTTACCAAAGACGAAGTGGCACACATACGTTCCACTTTATAAGAACAAAGTAAAAAAAAAAAGATAAAATGTCTAGCTCCTTAGAAATTTAACATGTGATATATACGAGCCGTCCTTCAGGGAAAAAATTCCTTCAGTTTTTTTTTTAAGGCCCATTTAACAGTTAACAAAGTGGGGCCTAGAAGGTCGCCAAGGTGCCTTTTGGATCGAGAAAATCATATGAACGCCTAAAGGCATTTATGAATATACAGGGAATGCGTTTAGCAACACAACGCATCGCTTGTCGGCTCGAGCTCATGCTTGATTCATTTATTCCCGCCCGCCAAGCGGCCTGTGGTTCTCCGGTAACTTTAGGCCACACGTTGTTTTAATTATAAAACAATTTAATTCACATATTCGAACACCAAGGTATGCAGGACGTATTGAAAAACCTGCTATATTGTTAGTACTTGTAAAATTCGTAGAAATAAATTCAACACGTATTCAGCAATAACACAGTGAGGCGCAGCCTGGGAAAAGCTACAGGCCGACTGGTGGGCAGTGACAGGTGAGCCAAGCGCGAGCTCGGCCGACAAGCATTGCGTTGCCAAAAATAGTACGCAATAGTACAATAGTGCATTATAATCATTATTCCAGAACATGGTAATGTCTTAGCTTAGGTACACTTCACTGTAGAATATGAAATTCTCATCAATTACGCAGCAGACTCTCCTTTGAGATTAACGCTAGCTTTTTCGGTAGAACTAGTCCTTGCTTTCATTATTATTACTATTATTTAAGTATTCAACCACAATATGACTAATTTTCGCTACACCAAGCTCGAAACTAGTCGGATTTAAAAAATAATTATTGTGACTATATACGAGGCTAGATTGAAAAGTAATGTTTCCATAGCTGTAACTTTTTTTATTTGTTAACATATTTTCAACATTCTTTTTGTACCTGATAGCCACATTTATCTTCTATATAATGCACTTGTTTCCTTTGTCCCCAGGTGTCGCTGGTTCCCACTGAAGAAGAACAGGGAGATTACGTTAAAGCAGCGAGCCGTCACTGAGTTTGGTAGCTGAGGGTTGCGCGCCTATCCAAATTCATCGCCGAATTACAGCTGCTACCGTTAACGTCAGTACGGTGGGCCAGACAGCTGAAAGAAGCAAATCCGGCTACCTATAGTGTGCTTGGTCAACCGACTCCTCACCGCATCAGATGACCAGCATCGAAATAGTGTCGAGGAAATAATTCGCGCTAACCGACGAATCAAACAGCGACAGATCGCCACATAAATCAACGTTTCGCAAGAAAGAGTGCACTTTATCCTAACTTAGGTGCTGGGGTATCGCAAGGTGTGTGCTCGTTGGGTCCCGCCGATGTTGACACGAGAGCACAAAGTGCAGAGGAAGCAAGTTCGCCAGGATCTGTTGGCCCGGTACGAGCGTGAGGGTGAGGCTTTTCTCCAGTGCATTCAAAATCATATGCACATCATTTTGATGCCGAGAACAAAAGACACTCGATGGAGTATTGCCATAGCACATCTCCACGTTCCAAAAAGTTCAAGGTGTTCCAATCTGCGGGGAAGCCATGGTGACAATTTTCTGGGATTTCAAAGGTGTCGTGCTCATTGGCTTCGAACAGGGAACCAAGATAAACTCTCATTGCTATGTGAAAACGTTGGAGACGCTCCGCGCACGGTTGCGCCGCGTCCGTAAAGATTTGAACCCTGTTCTGCAGTATAACAACGTCCGCCTGCACATGAGTCGCGACATACAGGAGATGTTGCAGCGACTGCAGCTCAATGAGGTTCTACCGCACCCGCCGTGCAGCCCTGACCTTGCACCTTTCATCTCTTTCCAAAGATGAAACAGCACCCAAAAGGACATCACTTTCGTTCTGATGACGTGGTGAAAGCTGCCATTCAATCCTGTTGTTGACAAAAACCACCGGAATTCTTCTCCGATGGGTTTGCCCGACTAGTTACGTGTTGGCGCAAGTGCCAGGAAAAGGATTAGAACTATGTCGAAAAGTGAACAGTGCATTACATAGAGGACAAATGTAGCTATCAGCTACATAAAGAATTTTGAAAATCGATTACCAAATAAAAAAGTTACAGCCATGGAGGTATTACTTTTCAATCACCCCTCGTATGTACTATTGTTGCGATTTATAACATTCTTCCTGAACACTAGAAGTACTGGTTTGATTTGTGTGTGTGTGTTTATACACAAAAACGATTGGCAACTGTTACATTTACTGATACGCAAACATGGACTTTATTAAACAACAGTGACTGGGATATCCAGCACACTACTTACTACTCGCTTTATTTACCAACCTCGGTAGCATTGTGGGCTAGGGCGCTGAGTCGTCTTTCATGAGGCTGCGGGTTCGAATCCCGCCTGGGGCATGGCTGTTCGTGGATTTTACTCACTGCATTCATATCATTGTGACGGGCTGAAGTCCATAGTTACTAAAATGCCCCATATAAACTAAAGTTTATCAAAGTTTTTTTACTCGCATTATTTTGAACAATCATGGTTATCATCCAAATAGATAATGTGTCATTTAAAATGCTACACAGTATTTAAAAAAATCCACTTCTTGTGCACTTAAAACGGATCAACTTTTGATATCTTCCATACTTTTTAACCCGGATCACTATGTAAAAACATTTTGTACACATATGCACGCAACCTAATGTTTCAATAATCTGTTTCCGTAGCCTAAGAAAAGAGAAAATGGCGGTAGCGGGATAAAAATCATGGCAACACCGACAAACCAATAACATACCATATCCAGAAGAAGATTTTCTGCTTCAAGTTGAAGTCCTGTATCTCGAAAAGAAGCGAGATCGGAAACACCATCATATACAGGTTTTTTTTTTTTCTGTACTGCTGTAAGAAATCCACGTGCGAAGTCTGTCACATCCTTTGCAGAATTCTTTCATATCTCTAAGGAAAATGAAGGCTTCGAGAAGGATAAATACATTTTAAGAAAGCAAAGAATCGTCGAAGCAGATGAGGAGAGAATATAATATAATCAATTAGAAAGCCATAATTGCTATTGCGAAATGGAAAGTGGAATTTGCATTCTCACAGAAAAGAACCCAAAGTAGAGGTTTGTTCTAAGGTGAATATTTTCAATGTATTTTTCGATTTGGTTAATAACTGAACAGGACAACCATTGCTGTCTCAGAAAATGCTGAAGAAACTTGTTCTGCCCTGCTTCCGAAAGTTCTTCTTCACTATGAGCACAAGAGTCTTGGTCTTGCATGCAAGACCAAGACCATACCTGCAAGACTCGCGCAAAGACCAATACCAGCCTGCAAGAGTCTTGCAGAACGAAAATTCCGGAAACTCGAAAATCCCGTAAAACAAATTTACTTTCTCTGGTGAACCCATATGAATCTATTGCACAAGATCATAAGTTCTACATTTGCAACGTTTACTTCAGTTACAATGGAATACCGCATGAGCCCTGCGATGAATACTTTCAATTGCCCTTGTCTCGGAGCAGAAGCCGTTTTCGGTATTTCGTTACCTGGACTTTTGTGTGTTTTCATGAGAGGAATCGCCTCCCAGGTATTGAAAACGAACTGAAGTTTGTAAAGAAATTATGTGTTGTTGGAGGAAATATAGTGTTATTAGTGGTAGGCATTTAAAATATAACATTCTTTGCTTTGTGCTCACTTCAAAAAGTCCATAAAAACTATGAATTTTAATTTGTATATCAACAAAAGCTAAATAATATAAAATACAAAGATCTCATGCAATTGTACAAGACTTCTTTTTGTTTTCTCGATACAACTGGAAAATTCATTACGTGATCGTTCTTTACTGTTCTTAGGATACTTATGACGTATGTACACTAAACTTACAATAAAAGAAAAAAGTTTCTGTTAAGGATAATTTGGATAAAGGGCAAAAAGAAGTCTGATATCCTGGCTTTTCTGATGTTAGGTTTGTCG
Organism: Lepisma saccharinum; assembly: GCA_022664845.1. Classification (NCBI taxonomy): domain Eukaryota; kingdom Metazoa; phylum Arthropoda; class Insecta; order Zygentoma; family Lepismatidae; genus Lepisma; species Lepisma saccharinum. The sequence continues at coordinate 13,493 of JAGDQP010026884.1, forward strand.
TGGTATGATTTATTGACTCAGATAAAAGTGGATTATGGTCAGTTCGGAGTCTGTACTGATTTGTGCAACTAAGTCTGTGTTCTAAGCTACTAGTCGATGTTATAAAATGTCTGTTGATATGTGTTATTGGAAACTGAGTTCTGTTCTGTGTGTTATGCTACGGAGAATTGGGTCTGAATAAAACAACAGTTTTTGCAATACACTTGGTAATTGTTCGTCACCTGTAGATCAAGTCGAGAGGAATATTACTAGATGTGGGCTATGGTTTTGGATACAAAGCAAAAGTTACTTTAAAGTAAGCTATAGCTAACAGGCGTGTGGGCTTCTATTGAGCACAGAAATGCTTCAAATTCACCAGGTTTCCTTTGATACATTTGTTCCACAATAAAGTATTGCTCCACAAACTCGTAATTTTACCGAGCGACCGTAGGTGAGTTGGTAGAGCGCTGGCGTCACGTTCGGAAGGTCCGTTTGATGGAATCCCGCGACCGGCCATTCTGACAGAGGTTTTCTAGGGTTTTCAGTCAAACCAGGGGAATGCTGGGATGGTACCTTAACTCAAGGCCCTGGCCGCTAACTTCATCATTGCTGTTCCATGCCTGTTAGGTTTAAATAAATTCAAATTCAAATTTGTAAGTAATTATACTTTCTGCCAGAACTCGCTTGAGATATGACTCGACTTATTATTAGTGTTGCCGACGAGACGAGATTTAGGCTGTCTCGTCTCGAAAATATCTTGTTCAGAGAGTGTCTCGTCTCATTTTCTATAGCCATATTCTCTGTCTCGTCTCGTGGCAACACTACTCATTATCGTCAATTGTCTGGGTTTGTGGACATGAGTGCTTCTTAGACGAAAACAACAAGACTAAGTTTTAGTTAAACGCAATATCCGTGTATGTTTGGTCTTTCTTTGGAACTTACCTGGAGCACGGAGAATGGTAAATAATTGGAACAATGTCTAAAAGATGACAGAGAGCACAATTCTATGAATTGTTACAAGGTAAGAACTTCAATATCTAAGTTATTTTGGCCATCATTTTCGAAAACACATGACTGCATTCTGTCAAATCTTACGAAACATAGTTGTGTGCCTAAAACAGCAAGTAAAGTAAAAGTAAAATAATAAAATGTTAGTGATGATGTTCAAATTAAAGCGAAATTGAACTTCGGTAGTTCTATTCTGTACACTTACATGAAGATAAACAATATTACAGTAAAACATATTTCCGTTACTACTGACGCATTAAGACAGGCAATGATACGCATAGCTTTTACTATTCCCTATATCCGGTGTAAAATTTACGTATGAAAAGTATAAACTCCTTAAAGAAAGACTTGCAAGCAAGACCAAGAACAGGGATACCGATGCAAGACCAAGACCGTTGCAAGACCACTACGGTCTTGGTCTTGCTTTTGTTCATCACTATTCTTCAGCTATCTAAGGAAGAAATTTTTGCCAAAGCTGAGAAACGCCAAAAGAAGTATAAAAAAGACATTGGTGCTTTCGCTACCAGTTTAACTCGTGTTCCTTCGGACTGGGCCTAAAAGCGATCAGCACAGTTTCTGAATTGGATTAACTTTACATCGTATTTAACACCATCGCCACAAGTTATCCTTGCTCTAACTTTATTCTCGAAAGTCTGGGACTGTTGCGTCAGCAGACAGGCCGTTTTCTGTTGATCTATTTAAGGAATTCAACGGAACACGAGAGGATAAGCGACCTGGGAATACTGACCATCAAGCATAGGGAAACTTCAATTTTGGAAGGGGGTAATTTTAAAAGGACCTATGAACAGATTAAATCAAGAAGTATGGGTTTCTTTTGAAGTACAAGTATTTTTATTCTAGTTCTGTTCCACAACAAATAGTATGACCAATAAGCCTAAATTAACATGAACTAAAGTGAAAATATGTAGACACAGGACCTCTTAGCTTATTTTGCAGGGAGGCACAAAAGTTCGAGGTCAGGCACTGAGTACAATAAATATCTCGAAAGATGAACTCTAAAATTTCAAGCATAATGTGGGGTACTTGATTACCTGTTTATTATTATAATTATTATAGTTTGAACGACCACTGAAAACTTATTAGGAAAACATTAACATATTTGCTCCAGTTGTGTAGTTCTGATAGCTAAATGTTACTGGATAATACACCAGCAACTTCCTTCACTAATAGCACGAAAAGTTGTGGATGTAGAACAATAAAATAACGTACTTCGGAAACAGTGGCGTACAAAACATATTATTAATTGCAATTTGAAAAAATAAATACGAAGTGAGGTCAACTTTAATTTTCTGTAAACTTTATTGAATTTACACTACTTTTATATTCTATACTGTTTGGGAGATCAAATTAGGATTATCTATATTAGCAGTCAGCAACTGATCAAGGATGAGTTAAAATAAATCCTCTGAAAGTAATTTACAATTAAATAATTGTTCCAACAAATTTAAAACTAGACTTTTTTCTTCATTAAAACTTGTCAATGTGACCCCCTCAGACACATTTCCTGCACATCATTGTTTTCAATTTAACTTCCAACATACATTTTCGCCAAATTTTCACGATAAGTGCTCTTCAAATCATCAGCTGTACATAAAGTTGTATATATCAATTCATCAAAACTGCACGAGCTGCAAATAAGACATTCTTGGTGCTCGCCACATCATAAAATTATAATTAATTCTTGCTCAAGTGCATAGTGTACCTAGTAATACCTAGTATAGTCCTGAACGCTATTGTAAATACTGATACTAGTCATGATTGAATGAACTAAACCCACCATGCCAATTCGTATAAGACAAGGAAAAAACAAAGATTGTTACAACGAACGCAACAAGGAAGTAATTGTTTTAATTCCAACAACCTTGAAATACGTGCTTGGATACCTCATTCTTCGAACAAAACCGTTGTTAGTCATTTGATTATCTGAATGACAAATAACGCGAAAATAACAGTGAGTTCAGCGACGCTATCCTTAGGTTTTCAGCCTCATCAGGCGAACTACCACGATGATAAACCCGGCAGCGAACTACTACAATAAATATTTAAAGAAAAAAACAATAGTACAAAACATATACACCGAGATTCTGATATTTCTAATTCATTTTGGACTACACGAATGAACTATTTGTTCTACATTCCTGAATGAATTAGCGAAATTTCTTTATTCATTGAATGAACACAGACAAGGCTTGTTATCACTACAGTTGACAATCAAAAACTGAGAATAATTGCATGAGAAGTAACGTGTTAACTTGGTAATTCTCAATACAAGTTCAATTTGTACGTGCGAATTTTGCCCTTGTCGTGTTCTTCCTTGAGCTATTTCTGGAACTGACTTTTCAGGATGAAGAGACGCAATCTAGTTTGCGGTTGAAATAAAGATCACGTATAGGGCGTGTAAAAAGAGTTTATTTCGCAATATTTGCCTTTGTCTGACTTATGCGTACGTGCCGTTTGTCAAATGTTCAGATGTAACATCTATTACGTATTACACTACAATATGAACCTAATGCCCATTTGCTCTGATATGCTGAGATAGCGACAACTAAGGAGAGTAAACATAACCACGTGACGCATCTTCCTCCAATGTTCGCAAATATAAACAAACAGAAATGTAAATAAATATTCAAGGAAAATCTTGTTGATAGGCTGAGATGGGCGGAGCGAAACTGCATGTATGTGTTTTAGACTATAAAAACCAGCGTATTAACACAGTTGACAGATTATTTTCAAGATCAATTGGGACTGATTAATTTGAAAAAGGAAATGTGGATTTGTGTATGCTAATAAAGCGAACTTGTGCAAAACAAATGTTAGACATTAACCGCTATTCAATCAATCACAATTTGCTCTTTAAATGCATACCATTTTGTTAAGTTTTCTTCTTTATCTCGAACATGTTCAAGGCTCGAACATCATGAACACTATGTTAAAACTTGAAGTAAGAAGTACAAATGTAATTTCGTTAATAATAATAATAAAAAAAAATCTATTCACTTCAATCTCCTGAATTTATCAAAAATACAAGTGTGCATTGTAGGTTCAAAGATGTCTATTAGAAAATCATTTCTAATCTTAAAAAATTTACAATCTATATATAATGGACAAAACGCTAGGATATGTATAACTATTTGCATCGTATAGGATTTTTTTTTAGCAAGTTTTTTAAAGAGTACGGACTTTTCTCATGAAAATCGTCGGACTTTTATGACGTCTTATTTTAAATGGAAGAAAAAAAAATCTTTGTCATTTCAGCAATGAAATTCATTGATTTCTTTCGATCTTTTCCCCCCAGTTTTCTCGCCAAGTTTGACTAATATATCGTTTTCTTCAACTATGATTCAAGCATGTCCACGGTTTCGAGCAGAATGCTAAACGGTTCGATGAATAATATTTTATTCGTTATACGCTGAAAATTAATAAAATGTGAAGTACATCGGGAAATTTTATTTTTAAAAAAAATAACCAACAGCAAGGCCAGGGAAGCTATTCTGAATGAACGGGCAAACTTTCTAAAAATGTGAGAACTTGTAACAGTTTATGAATTAAAATTCCTAGCACGTCAATAAAGAAAGAAATTAATATACCATGTCTTGGTATTTTATCAAAGTAGCCACATTAAAGTATCTTTTTTTTTTTTTTTTTAAGGAAAGAAAGAAAAAAAATTACTTGCAATACTGCTGGGAGCACCAAACATTTTTATCTTCCCTACCCTCTTAGAAGTTAGTTTGTTTCTTCCGTCTTTCAAAAACACAAACATGCTACCCGCTAACTTTTACTTTACATATTTCATGCATCTTTGCCATTTACTGGAACACAGCTTCACATTTTGTTACAAGTTCAGCACAAAACCAACATGGGGCGGAGTTAGAATTGCGCACGCGCTTGGAAATAAAAGCGTACGTGACCAACGACACTCATCTGCGACAGTAGATATCCCTTTGCGGCATAAGCCAATATCCAAGTTAACTCAACACTGCTTGAAATTTACCATTACCAACTATGTACTACATTACCTAGTTCGTGATACTTACTTAATAACTGCCCTTATAATGTACAATAAAGTATTGTTCTACGCTAAACACATACAAAGTTTTAATATATAAAATAAGAATGGTAATGTAAATAAATCGCATGATTTGCACAGTATCGCGAATGACTTTTATAACTCCTTGAGAAGTGGAGGAAAAGGTTAACTGGGTACACGGAAGCTTGACAGAGAACACGTACACAGCGAAAACACTCTTTTATTACTTCATAACTTCACATGTTATATGAAAAACAAACATTTTGCCCACCAATATATTGCGAAAGGTTTCTAAAATTATAACGAATTACTTTAGTTACTTCTATTATTTTCGAGCCCAGAATCCATTAATGTTAAGTATGGTGTATAGTTTACTGTACAGTAAAGTACCGAGGGAAGTATGAACTCAAACGAATCACATAATAATAATAATAAGATTATTGCGATGTTTTTTGTTGTTTTTTTTTTTAAATTTTAAATCAGAAACAAATTAAAAAGCAGTGTAAACTAAATTGCGTTTGTGTGCTTGTTTAATCATCAATCATCATGCTTGATGCGCATTCCTTACACAGAAAGAGATCCGTAAAGAAGCTTTTAGACAGATGCGATGCGATAGGGATTTAACTCGGAAATCTGAGTTTACAGGATACCTCAATGTATTCATATATTCATATATGAGGTATGTATTCATGGTCCGAGGTATGTATTCATATATGTACAGGATACCTCAATGGATTCATATATTTTCTAACTTTTGTCAAAACTGTAACAATTCCTCGCTTATATATATATATATATTTCTCTCTCTCTCAAGAGCATTTCATACTATTTAATAAGAAGGCGGATAAAATGGCACGTTAAATAGTATTTACTCCGAGACGAGGCTATATTGAATTTCAATTTTATTTACGGCCTTTCTCAGACTATCCGGGATATGACAAAAGGTCACATGTATCTCATCTAGTTTTGATATAAAACGCTTTAAAAATATTAATTCATAGTAATTTAAATAACTCAAATATAAGTCGCAATACAATTTCAGTAAGGTCTCGTTAAATAAGCGGAAATAATGAAAGGAACGAATGTGTATAACTGAAATTTTACAAATCCAACGAAACTTCGCAATGTTCACCACGGTAATTTTCATTAAGATGTGGACAAATTCTCCTCAAGGAAGAAACAAGAAAAAACTCAAAACCGTTGAATTAACAGTCACAACCACAAAACGACGAATTCTTTTTCATAATTTAGTTGGCAGTATTATTTGGCACACACTCCGAAAACACTTGACATTTGTCTCACGATGCCAATGTTTCATTTGCATTAAATTCTCGATTTGTTTCCTTACTGATTAAAGCTTTTCATTCCCTCATGAACAAAAACAAAATTGACTGATTTACTTTTTTTAAAAAAAAAAAAAAAGAAAAAGCGTAAATTTACTTAACTGATTAGAACTGTATACACTTAACCATATCGTCTCTTGTTTAGTATTTATTCCACATCTCGTCAAAAATATAGTAGAAATCAAATCATCAAACTCGCCGCTCGAGGCTGTGAAATTATCTCCAAATAGCACTACAATATATATATATAAACATCGAGGAAATACAATACAATCGAGGAAAAGAAGAACCTGAAGAAAACCAAACAGCAGCTCATGATAGGTAAAAAGCAAATAATTAAGAGACCACATGGGACCGTACAACGAAAAAAGAAGAAATTATTAAAATATTTGAAAATTTCTACACAGAATTGTACTACTTTGAACAAGAACTAGGAAATGAAGAAAAAAGTGATGTGGGTGTCCCAGACGTAATGAAAGAAGTGGATAAAGTACTTTGAGAGGTGAAGAACGAAAAATCGCCAGATGACTGACTCATAGTAGAGATGTTTAAATGGGGAGGTGAAAAGATTCTTCTGTGCCTGAGGAAGAGAGAAAGCCCCTCAAGCTGGAATAATGTTATTTTGTTGTACAAGAAAGGGGACAAAACGCGTCGAAGACGGTAGACCAATTAGTTTATTGTCAATTCTATACGAAATGTTCAAAGTTATTTGAATCGTTTTGAACGAGACATATTTTAACCAGCGAAGGGAACAAGCCGGGTTTCGCCGTGGATTTAGCAAAATGGACCACATACAAGTATTGAATGAAGTTGAATATTATAACAACATGGCTTTGTATCCATCTTGAATAAAGAAAAATAATGCTATCTGACAAGGCTGAATTCTTCTTTTAATAAAAATAACTTCACACGTAACGGTTTCGGAAGTATACAATTTCTTTCCTCAGATTACGCTTTACCTTCAAAGAATTCAGCCTTGTCAGAAAGCTTTGTTTTTCTTTATGAATGAAGTTATAGAAAGGACTAATGGATATGAACTTCCACTACATCTAGGATTCATAGATTTTGAAAAAGCTTCAGATTCGGTGTCCTTGGCAGCAGTACTTAAAACACTAGAACATCAAGGCATCGAAAGTGCATACATTAAATTACCACGAAACATTTACTCGACTGCCACATCTGTTATTAGACTACATCAAGAAAGCGAAAAATTTTAAGTTGGAAAAGGGGTAAGGGAAGGAGATTTAATTTCTCCAAAACTGTTTTCGGCTGTCCTGGAGAGTGTGTTAAAAATTTAAACTGGGGTGAAGTTAGAATAAAGATCAATGGCGAATATCTTCATCACGATTCGCTGATGATATAGTAATGTTTGCTTCAAGTGCACAAGAACTACAAACCAGAATGGGAGAGCTACGTAATGAGAGTTCGAAAATTAGAACTTAAAATTAAAACCAAAGTGATGTACAATCAACATCCTGCAAAGAAGGAAATCAAGATTAGCGGAGAGACAATAGGTATAGTTGATGAGTATGTTTACCTAGGCCAGTTCAAAATATCGAAGGCCAAGTTGACTAATGAAATAAATAGAAGACCTAAAATGGCGTGGAGTTCGTTTGGAAGACTATACTTTATTTTCAAAAGCAAACTACCAATGTCTCTCAAGCGTAAGTTTATATGTGTCTTACCTGTAATGAAATACGGCTGTGAAACTTAGACACTGGATGTGCAAACGTCTCAAAGATTAAGAGTCAAAGAGCAATGGAAATTGAAACTGAAATTTATTTATTTAACTTTGTACATGACAGGTTTACATAACATTCTGACTCACAGAAGCCTCAGCTTATGTGTGAGTCTTATTCTCGAATTATCATTAGTTTGCTGTTGTCTGGTTACCCATAAAAAATATTTACATAATACTTCATGTTAGGAATAACTAGGAGGGACAGGAAGACAAATTAATGGATTCGCGCACAAACAAATGTAGAAGATATAATCAAAACTGCGACGAAGATGAAGTGGAGATGGACCAGTTACATAACTAGACGAACAGATGGAAGGTAATGGATTCCTAGAGAAAAGAAATGACCGAGACGACGTCCAAATGCAAGATGGATAGATGAAATCAAGCGCTTTCATGAGCAAATGGATGAGGATAGCAGCATATGTGGATAGAAAAGGAGGATGCCTTCATCCAGCAGTGGATAGAAAATGGCTGAATATGATATATTAAACCAACTAGCTATATGGCTTACAGAACTCGCAAGTTCATCGCCGCAGTAACGAATGTTCGTCATTGGATTCTATTCTACGCTACATATGTATATACATATGCATTAATGAACTTCGAAGATTTTTCAAGTTGATATACTGATTTTTGTGTGAATTTTTTAGAAGAGAAGCCAACTCATGCTGAAACATTACCTTTTTTTATCTTTATGGTAACTTAGGCTTTAAGTACATCTCACTGTTCTTAAAAAAACATAGATGGAAGGTGTCCTGTATATGAAGCACCATCCAAGCATAAGCAGACGAAAAACTTGTAAGAATTGCCGTTCGTCGTACTCGCCGAGGCCTACTTAATCTTCATAAAACTCTAATCCCTACTAGTAATCTACCAATGTGAACAATACACACTGAATTACATTACATAACATCAAGTTCAATAAATGTTACACTGACATATTTTTATTTACTTAAACTGAGGTATTATCTGGTCTGTAGTATTGATCTAAGTTTTCCGAAACCGAGACAGTAACGGCGTAATAATAATAATAGAACCGACACTGGAAGCGAGCACATTCAAGTCTTCCTACAGACCATCCTTCATTTATTTATTCTCATGTTTTCCAGGGTGTCCATCACTTACACCAGCCAAATGCTGAGATGGCACCTTATCTAATCCCTTGTTACTACCTTTGGAGTCCGCATCTCAAAAGAATGTTCGGTGGAGGCCAGATGTCCCCCAAACTTGTGGCAGGCTTAGGCCGTCGTTGCCACTTCAGCCCATGATAAATTAATTTAAAATTAAAATTTTCACTCATTCAGGATTAAAATCAACCTTACCTTAAATTTATTCTATTAGACCTCCCTGATCGGTATACATAAAATGACAAGTGGTTATAAAAATGACGGCTGGTTAAGTGATTATCGTCGATGAATGCTGATCGTGGGGTCCCGGGTTCGATTCCTGGGTCAAGGGATTATTTTTCCACAGCGAGAGGGTCTGGAACGGTGCCCACCCAGCATCGTGATACAACTGGGGAGAAGCTGTGAATGAAAGACTGGCGATCACAGTAGACAGCTTCGGTAAACCGGTCGGGGCACTGGAACAGTAACATCACAGAGGGACTGTACCTGTCAAACCTTGCGTGTGGTCAGTTCTAACTAATCTGTTTCCATGGCTACGATAATATCCGTATTCAAAAGTATGGAAGAATTCCAAATTATACATTGAGTGTCACGGATGACGCTAACTATACATAAAAATTTCTGGATAAAAAAATAATTGTAAAACTTTACACTAATGATGTTCAACATAATGATGTTGCACCGTACATGTAAGGATCATTGTCAAGGTATCACTTCGGTTCGGTGATCATTTGGTTTGGTGCACTGGAGGGAAACAAGGAACAACATCAGTCAAATGACTGACATAACTGGTGTACATGAGCACGACTAGGACCCGAACCACCTTCCAGTGTTAGTCCCTCACTGGATCCAAGCAACGATAAATACAGATGTGCATGTAGGCCAAACTTAGCCGACGAATTCCTGAGACCAAAACAATAAAATAAAAAAAATATATGATTAAAGCTTCGAGAAACAGTACAAAATGGTCATCGTACAACGAATATTCGGCGATAAATCCATTAAAATAAAAGTTAGCAAAATGTCATTGGGTTGTCAATGTCGTGAACCTGGTATAACATTTGCTTTTCCAACGGTTTATTGTATATTTGGTATTCACTTGTGATAAAATACTATGAGAACTATGAAGCACAGAACACAGTTTGTAACATGCGTGTTGTGCTTGCCTTACACATCTTTTACCATCACTAGTGGATACCATATAGAAATAAACCGACGTAATGTCACTGGAAAAACTACATGTTTTACTAAGCTGTCAACAATGACAACCCGATGACATCACATTTTAATGGAGGACTAAAGGCTTGGCGCCATATCCGGTTGGTTGCCATAGCAGCGGCGGGGATCAAGTCTAAACAACAGTGAACAGTCAAGTAAGTTAGATGGTAGGAACGTAGACAGTAACTTGTGGAAGTAATGGCTGATTTTTTTTCTTTTTCTGGTTTTCATCCTTTTAAAGCGACATGTCTCTCTCTCATTGTAACGTTTGCAATCTGGTACGAAGCACATACCCATGATGAATTATTATTATCGAAGAAACTACATAAACCAACCACTGTTGTTTAGACTTGAACATGGCGGGTTACCATGACAACCAACCGGATCTGACAGAAGACTTTTGTGGTCTATTACTATTGATGCATTATATCGGTATGTCAACTCTAAAAAAAAAAAAACTTCGATGCATCGCCCATGATTTATTGAGAAATATTCACGGTAATTGCCATTGTAAGGGGTCTGTTTTGGGTTCGAAGTAGCAACCCTTTTTTCGTCGAAAAAGAAGAGATTTTAAACAAAAGCTTATACTATCCCTCCTTTGTCTCAGGGCCAAGTTAGGCCCAAATGCTACCGGTTTATATTGTGAAAAACCGCCGTAGCTAAGTGGTAGAGCGTTGGAATGTAGCATTTGGGAGGTCGTGGGTTCGATCCCAGCGGCCGACCATCCTGGCTAAGGTTTTTCCTGTCACACCAGGTAAACACAGGGATGGCACCTCTAACATAGGCACTGGCCGACACCTTCCCGAATCCTTTCCCCTTCCCTATCCCGGCCTGAGCCTCAGATGCCTAAAGTGAAAATATTGTATTGCCCACTTCCCGCTCGAAACAACAGGGTCAACAGGGTAACTTTGGACGTCGGCCCGTCACTATTCGCCCTTTAGCCATTAAAATCCACACTCATGCTGGCACTTGAATGAACCCGGGACCTTCGAGACGTTGATTACCGCCGTAGACCACACGGCTACCCGGCCGGCTCTACGTAGAACTTTAACAGACGTCCTCGTTACATTAGAGATGAATTATAATTTAAAATTACACATATTGGCAATTTCAATTGTAGGATCTAATGTCATCTTTCAGATCATTAGGGTGAAGATTAACTTTTAGTAAATTTTATTTTCTATGGGCAATGTTAGTAACTTTTGATTTCGGCCCGTCGCCCTTATACGAGAGCAACGTTTGTTAAATTTAACAAACATCCATGTCCTAGGTAGAATTAAAACCCGCAGCCTTGGGGACGCTAGCCTAACGTCTCAGACCACCTTGGTCGGCTATAAGGGGAGAAGAGTTCAACCATTAATATAAATTATTGAAATTTGCAATCAAGTTTCAATTGAGGAATTCACTTATAGGCTATAAGATAAAAAAAAAAGTTGAAGTATGAGAAGACGAATATAAAAGTATAATGTTATTTATGATCTTAAAATTAACCTAATTTGTGTTTGGACCAATTATCC
>JAGDQP010026885.1:0-25473 GCA_022664845.1 Lepisma saccharinum
TTCTTTTTAAATACAAGAGTTCTAAAGAGCATTATTAGAATATATCTTATGATTTAATAATGAAAATGAAAAAAAAAGAGCTGATATAAATTAGTGTTGAAGCTACCAAACTACATCAATATCTTAAAAATTATTAAAAGTAAAAATCAATTGTAAATGAATAAAACGAACTAAATGACGTGTTAAGGCATACATAAACGCTATTCACCACTTATACTATTTCTTTCGATCCATTTTTAACAATACTAACAAATCAAATACCATTTGTATGTCAATGACAAGCAGTCGGAAGACTGATTACGTCATAACATGGCGGCGCCCGATTAAGCGCAAGGCTGAGACTCTATTGAAGCAAGTCTTTATAACTCTTGATAGATTCATCAAAGAAAGAAAAGAAAATGTTTTCCGTAGTCTGCTTTAATAGAAGAATTTTTTATTGCAATAAAAAAATACTACCGGAAATGTCCATTCAGTCCAGAAATGGCACACGTCTGTAACGAGCAGGGAACTGCAGATTTCAACTATATGCTGCTTCTATTGAGTCGTAAGCCCATGGGGTACCCATTTTCCAAGTTTCGACACGTACCCAAAATCTTGCAGTTGTGATGAACGGTCGAGTGGATATCATGGAGTTCGCTGTCCAGTTCTTCAACAGTTTGGATTTGATTTGCCTCCACCGCTGCTCGCAAGGCATCGTTGTCCAGCTGCGCATGCCTCCCTTCTCGTAGCTTATTGGTGAGCTGATGTCCTCAGACCGAAACCTCTGGAACCAGCTCTGGCACTTTCGCACATCAACAGCACATTGACCATATACGGCACTGATGTTTTGTGTCACTGCGCTGGCTGGATGTCCCCGTTGAAATTCATGCAGTATGACATGCCGTACGTGGGCCTACAACACTGCCATGATCAAGCACAAGTAACACTTCCAAAACGTGGAGTAGGCCGTTCTTCTTCTACACATTGCTACACAATCATGATACCACCATCTAATTAAATGAGGATCATGGGAACGAAAACATAGCTTTTCTTTACTATGAAGACTTGTATTCTACTTCAAGCGAAAGGTCGAATTGCTTATCCTTTGAACAAAGTGGATACGCAATTCATGTTCAGTTGTAGATAGTTATGGTGAGGATCTTGTATTCCATGGTGGTAAATAAAGAATAAAATGCAACAACCCGTTGAATCCCACACGTGGCGAAGTAAGCGGCAAATGTATTTGTAGTTATTTAGCATTAAATGTTAAATAATTCATTGTACCTCGCGTTCCCTATATAAACAGCGTTTAGTATTCGAAACAGGCAATGATGCGAAAAATGCCTTCTCTCCATGTACGCCTGCTTTACTTGTTATCTGATTGAGTAGCAAATAGAAACACACGAGGCCATTTTTTTTATTGGGTACGAGACCAAATTACAAACGAAGAATGCGACCAGCCCGCGCATGATAAGGCTTCCTAAGAAGCAACAATATACCAAAAAGTTAAATGACTAGTAAATGACTCACCTTTAAGATGAAAAGTGTTCAACTGAACATCGTCTCCATGAAGCAGGAAATGTATTTCTTTACGCTTCGGAGGAAGAACTTCCATTTCATAGATTCCGCAGACTTTATTAAGCGCGTGAAGATTTTCTTCCAGGTTTTTCTGCCTTTCTGCTATAATTTTCTCTTCTTCTACATACGCTACATACACGTTTAAATCTGGTAAAGCACGAACTGTTGTATCACTGGGCTCTTGCTGCGAATCGGAAGACTGATCGACTATACAGGAAACCTGAAAATATTCCAGAGTAAAAATTTTAATCTCAAAAGAAAAAATATCCTATAGACAGGGATTAAAGTAAAGAAAAAAGTACCATCTTATATTTTATTTCTAAATTTTTGTAAGATACCATTTTCATTACTTAACAATGAACAAGTGTTCCGTTCTTAACATCTCATTCTGATAAAGTTAATGCAATAACTAAGGTCTTTACAATTTAGAACGAAATTAGCTGCTTTCTTAGTTCCATCCCGTCTTGACTGAAATAGTACACTCACTTACTTACTCTATGGCTTACGGAACTCCCAAGTTCATCGCCGCAGTAACAAACGTTCTTCGTAGGATTCTATCCTGACCAAGGTCAAGCCAGTTTTTATCACAAACACCTACTTCTCGAAGATCACTTCTAATATTATACTTCCAACGTCGTCTCGGTTTTTCCAACAGTCTCTTTTCCTCTGGCTTACCTTCCACGATAACATTGATAACGTAACTAAAAAGAAGCGTCCCCTTCCGTTTATCCGTGTTCTAAAACTAAATCTCAGGAATTGCAATGTGTATTAGGGTGTCGTTAGAAATGTCTTGGATAGACCAGCTCAGAGACGTCGGAACAGTTTTGATTGATGCAGTGGGTCAGTATTCTAAACTACTTTTTAAAACATAACGTTTTTAAACTGTTTCCATTCTGTTATACCTATCAGCACCAAAACTGACATCAGCATTATTCGATACAACCTAACCTAATACTTGTTCTCGTGTAATTTATTGTAAAAATACTTCTTGTATCTCTGTCTCCAAGCAACCCAGTTATCAGTGCTTCCAACTTATTTTCTATAAAATTTATTACCTATTTCGTTAGACGTAGCAGCGCCAAGCTTAGCATCATCGTTATTCGATACAATTGAAACTACTGAGGGGGGTCTGTAAGCACCCCATTTGGCAGTGTTGCCCACCCATGTAAAAATATCTACAAGGTGTAAATACGTGGTTGATGTGTCGTTAGAAAGATGTGTCATTGCTACACTAGCTCAGTGCCGCCGCTACCTTCTTGATCAACCGCCGCAATCGTCGGTGTTGCCAACCACTTAAAATTTTAGTATTCAATTTTTCAATTTGCTCTCAAATCGTTATACATATCCGCATCAAACTTGGCAATTCGTCACAAAAGGAAAATGTTATGGGTGTTTCCAACCTAAGCATTCCAGTTGTCAATGTGAGCAACTTATGTTATAAAAATTAATACTTGGCTAAAATGCTTTCAAGGGACCGCAGCCTTCGCGATTGCTAGTAGAACTGCAACGCTAACTTGTTATTAGGTAAAAGACTTGAAGGCAACAATCAATTAGAAGTCAATAACGAATTTAGAATTTTGGATTTCACAAAGTTATCACGAGAGGCAGAGGCGTGGAAGAGCAAGGATGTTTTAATAAAGGATATGCGATTTCTCCAAGAACATGAAGCCAAACGTCACTGCTTAGTTCCTCCCAGTTAACTCACTTACTCCAATCGAAAACATTCTTTTTGGCTAACAAAGATGGCAGCAAGCTCTGTACCTGTCTACTAACCAATCAGGTTGTTGCTCAGTTGTTTTTTTATCTTCACTTTCACTGGGGCATGAGATAGCTATAAGCCTATCCTTGATTGGAACATGCTTGTAGAAGATAAGGACTGCATTCTAACATCTCTCCTTTTCCGTTTGTATCGTTCCCTTTGGGAAGTTCAGCCATTTTAAGGAGTGTTCATTTATGCGCATTCCTTTCCTTGTAACCTCTTCCGACTCCTCTGAAGGATAAAGTAGGTGTCGCTGATATGCCCATGCTAAGGTGTGGGATTTTTTTATAGCCGCCATAATTTCATCGTTTTCAAGGGCTAATGGACTTTCATTAAAAAATTCATGCCATATGAAAATAGTTTTACTGGACCTAAAGTATGAAATTCTAAAGGTGTACCTAGTGGCCAACTGGCCATATCAGGAACATGTATATGATATGGCCACCCTTGTTCCATGTTATACAAATTGTGATTTTTTTTTCAGTTTCGTAATGCAGTTCTACTAAAATTAAAGCTTTTGTTTTGTTAATCAAATGTGGAGTCGAAACAGGATTTTCTATTAAAAATTATATTGTTTACAAAATGAACATTAACTTAAAGATTGAAGTTTATTAAAAAAAAAAAAAACTTGAACATCATTGAAGTGAAGAGTACAAGACAGAAATGAGACTGTTAAATTACTGGTCGTGAGCGGCACAAATAAAAATGTCTTTGTCACCAGCAATGAGGCCAACACACTCTTCGTGGTAGAAATTCCCGCAGAGTACACCGAGTCGCATATCCTTGACTTCGTCCTCCTGACAAAGACTGCAGTACTAACTTTCAGTTTGTCTGGTTTTCTGAGACTTTTTCTTGCTAGGTTGCACCTGTTTGTTCTTTGTCTTGTTGGTCAACGGCTGTTTCGTGGTTGGCCCCTTTGTCAGTGTAGACAGCTGAACGTCTTGTGGCTGGAAAATATTTCATTCAGCTCAATCCCATGGGAATGCATGGCTGGTCTTATGACCCCTGTTGTTTTTCTCTTCCTTTCTGGCTTTGCCAGAAGTTTATTAAAGCTGGAAGATAAATTGCTGCTGGATGATTCAATACCCGGCGGAGAGTCATATGTATTCATACGTGAAGAGGATCATCTAGATCAGATGACGATGACGAATCACTGACAATGACTTGGTGGCCATACCAGGAGAAGGTGAACTTTCACGAAAATCGTTTGACTATGAACAACCCGTAAAATATACGCCACCAACGATAACACCAATCGAAAGAGCATTAAAAAATTAATACAGTATGGTTTTCACGAACAACGAATTTAAGAAACATGCATAAAACCAAGGGGATTTACCAGAGGTAAACAATAAGAAGTCACACGAAAATCATAAAAGAAACAACTGACGCCGTATTGCTCAAGCTGGTTGAACCAGAAATTATCATGTGACATACTACCCCCTCCCTGGACTGAATGCTGATGCCATATAGCTGATTTTTTGGTTAGCTTACTCGCAATAGAGGGGTGGCCATATCAGGAACATGGCCACAACAGGGACAACCACCTTACATCAAATGCATCCTTCGCGGAAGCCATCGTTGTAGCGTTCAATTGTTTCATGTAGAAAGTAGTGATTCGGTGTTGCCACACTTTCGTTTCGCAGAGTAACTTATAATAACTTATGAATTAGTGACACTTGTATTTACGTACCTCTTTTTCAAATAAATGTTGGCTCTTTATTTTTTCTAATAAGCAGGAAATGAAGAATAGATTATCGGCTTAAACCAAAGATAGCTAAAGGTCAGAAATAAAATTTAATGAATAATGTATTAGGAAATGGAATGTAAAAGAGAAGGAATGTTAAATTAATGCAGTTTATTTTGCAAAAATACATAGATTAGATCGCAACATTATTTTTCGAGTTTCTTTTAAGCGCTGACAAGAAAATATATTTATTTAAACAAAGTACAATTATTATTTTCGCTGTAATTAGCGATTTCTTAATTAGTATTTTGTCGTGGTTCTCGCGAACAGTAGTTATTATACATGTTGTTACACAATTATTTCAGCCTGGTAGTGGAATAGTTTTCTCGCATGCAATCAAGCATAATATGATAGATACACACAGATGTGATATGTCGAAAATAAAACATAATTCACGTAAAATTTTTGGAATGAAATTGCTTCCTAGTCTGAGAAGTGTGTGGCAGTGGATTATTATTATTATGTTAAAACACAAAATTACACAAGGTGGATTCAAAGGGAACAACCATTCTGTTCCTTATGAAACCAAATTCTGCTTTGAATAAAACGTAAGCTATTAACCAAAAGTTACTATAATTACAGATAATGTACCGGCTAGTGTACTATTTAGAACTCGTCCGAAGTTAAATCGGAAATACATTTACAATTATATTTAAAATAATTGCACACGGACAATGTGCGTCTATAATAGTTCGCTGCCCCATGGACCCGAGATAAAGGACTTTGTCCTTTTCAGTAGGTCCACGTTGTTGTTTACAGTGTCTCCCCCAGTAGCACATAAACGTGTTTTAAACATTGGTTAAACGGTATCGGTTGAAAAAAACTACGTTTAATTTTAATTCATATTTCAACAAAGACTTGATATTGTTGGTAAGCTGTTAGTTCAACGTGGATTAAACTGTTATTTTCAACTATGGTATACATTTCGTTTCATCGGATTGTTTCTAATTTAATGGAATAAAATTTGTAATTAAAATCTAATTGAATGCCATTAACTTTTATTTTGTGTCTTCTTTTGCATGTTGAAAACACGTTGAATTTCAATCTATATTACAACCAAAATTTCATTTCGTTCATAGTACGTTAAATTGACGTTTTTCACAACTATTATATTGAACTGTGCCCTAGATTATCTTTCCAAGTTAATTGTATAAAAATTGTACTTAAAGGGAAATTGAATAAAATTGACTACTTTTCTCATGTTCTCATTTGCATGTTGAAAACATATTTAATTTTAAACTATATTTCAACGAACATTTAATTTCGTTAATAGTGCGTTAATGTGAAGTGTTTTCTACTATGATATAGATTTTGCTTTCAATGTCTTTCTAAGGCGACATATTACAGTAATTGAAAAATACAAGTTTGCTAGTCCAGCGATAGTCAAAGTGTTAAAGAAGGGTAAATGTACATGTACAAAGAAAGAAGGAAAGTATTCTTTATTCCTATTCTTACATGATGGTGAAACGACAAGTCTGGATTTGTGGCGACTGGATTCTAGACTGCCTGTTATTACAGACATCGTAAAAGAGTAGTGACTTTCAAGGTGGATCCATGGATGAGGGAATAACATGTCGAGAGACCAACGACGAGTGCGGAACTTTCCAGCTTCGAATCCTGCAGCAGCCTGTTGGCTAATCTGTTGGAGAATGAATGATGTATATCATGATGAGAGCAACGGACAAAATGTAACTAAATGTGTATACTAATAGACTGCAACCATATTCTGTTTTGGCCAACTGAACCCGTTTCGTCATCGTCCGCTTCTTGATTTCAACTTGTTACTTTTTAAACCATTATTCAACGTCTAATAAACCGTTGAACAGGACGACGTTTCGGTACATTTACATCGTTAAAATAAGGTTTCGGTACTAACGGTTAATATCACGTATTTTCAACGTATTTGTGCTACTGGGTCATGTGTGTATAATAATTGTATTTGACTTTATTTATATTTCTTGGTAAATTAATGATAAAAAATATTTTTGTACAAGTAAAGGCAGACTATTTAGGAGAAGATGGATACAGCGGAAGGGGAAGCAAAGTGGAAAATGTAAAACTCTTGCGTATTATTGCAAATAGTGGGAAAAATATTGGTGCACTGTGTATTCGTGTTTTGTTTATCAGTAACTGTCATGGCATGTCATATAGTAGTACAGAACCAAACTAGTTACTTTCATTTTAGGTTATTTAAGATGTCCCGTATTTTTTGGTATAATCCTGTATATTTTGCCAAGCGTCCCGTAATTTATTCACCAAAGGGTGGCAACCCTAGTCAGCACCCACCCAAATTCTTGCGTACACCTTCCCCTCAAATGAAAAAAAAAAGTACAGTTAACTATTAATTGAAATGCTGCAAAGCTCTATTTAACGCCTTTCAAATTTTGGCATTACACCCGAAATCAAAATCCTGGCAGAATTCTCGAACATTAAAGTAAAATCAACTTGATCGCAAAATTACATAAGTTGTGCATAGATGAAAATTCACCATTTTCGTTTTTTTTTTTTTTGTTTAAACTACTATACCTGTTCGAGTAGTCTGTGAAGTATGTACGGGATGGTGGTGCATTCTAATGGCACTGCTTCAATACTTTTACGATAAACATCCATCTCGTTCAACTCAATAGTCCTTGGATACCCCATCTACAAAAGAAAACAAATAGTGTAAAAAAAACTTAGAATGTACTTTCCCTTAAAGTGATTTGGCTTTAAGAGAGAATACTTGTAAACCTTTTCTCCTCTAACTTGGTAATAACGTGCCGCGCTGCATCAACGGTTAGAGCGCTCACCTCTGGCGCTTGAATTCGTCGGTTCAAACTCTGCTCGTGTCATGTGCGCTTTGTGGTTAACAAATACAGTGTGCGTGGGTTTTCCCGAAGTACTCCCATTTCTTCTCGCTTTCTTCATTCCACCAATTATCCCATCAACATCCATCCGGCCGGAGTCAAAGTTGCCTAAAGACCTTAACAATTAAATTCAAATTCAAATTCCTAGCTAATAAAAAGTAAGTTTGTCTGAATACGTTATTAAAGCAATTGTCGCAATATTTTAATCAATTCTCAGATCCCTCGATCTCTCTCTATATATCGGGTGTCCCTGTAATAATGGTGCAAGCTTCAAGAGGTAATTATTTACTTCAAAACAAGGGTGAAAAAATCATTTGAAGTAATTTCAAGACATGCGTAGTTTCGAAGCTGCAGACGCTCAAAAGTTACGCGGCATCGTCACAAATTAAGTCATATCTGAACACACAAAGACGTCAGTGGTGTGGGCTTAGCAAATCGATACATTCATTTAAGCAACGTTCATGATTGACGAACTGCCACATAGAGAAGTTTCGTAACGTTAAGAATTTAATTGTCAAAACATTAAATGGTTTAATAGAGCAAGCATAGAAATGACATTGGCGAATCATAAACATAGCTTAAATTGGTGTCTCGGGTACTACTTTATTGTGATTTGCTAAGCCGACACTGTTTACGATGCTATTTGTGACGATGCATCCGTAACTCTGAACTCCTATAGCTCCGAAAATATGCTTGCCTCGAAGATCCTTGAGAGGAATTTTATGTAAATAATTACCTCCCTAAGTTTGCACTATTATCTCAGAGACACACAAGGTGGTAAAGATTCACTTTAAACTAAAACTCAGTTGAGGTTGTAGAAGAACTTCAGCTATCGTTTCTTTTACCCGTCTATATATATCTATCCTATTCTAAAGCTTGACCTGTGTGATTTTCAATACATGATGAAGCTCCATTAGATCTAGAGAAATATTGTGGGTGTGAGAATTTGAATCTTCTTCACTCTGAACTTAGAAATGGTATCTTGTATAAAGATACGGGTTGCTCTTTTCTGTATGTTGATTGCCACGTAATATCACTCTTCAAACTTGAGATTAGCTTAAACTGTCGATGCTATTACATAATTGTTAAGTTAATAAGATGAGCAAGCTTAAGAACTGTGAAAATGACAACCGTTGCAAATAGGTTCGTATTTGTTTCACATACATCATTTCATAATTAAATAAACACTGTTGAAGGAACTAAATGAACTACCTAATGAAGTGATAGCTAAACACCTAGAACAAAAAAAAATATTTTAAATATTAATCGAACGCATCAAATATTTCAATAAGGTATTATATAATACAAACTAAATCATTTAAAAAATAATTGGTTGAACACAAACCCCTAAGAACGTAGGTATACTGTAAATTTCTAGTTTCATAGCTTACATCAACATCTTTCTTCAAGAGAAAGAGCGGAACAATATTTAACTGAATTATAGAAAAGGTAAAAAGGATAAAAATGATAAAGGAAAGAAAACGGAAAAGAAAAGAATTCTAATAATTTCTTTGCTATAGAACCACTCACTCTATGATTCATAATTTATTAATGCTGCCATGAATATTTATGAATAAAGATTACAATTCATGCAGTTTTAAACCGGAACTTCAGAAAAGCACTGAACTTAAAAAATAAAATTTCTCATCATGGTATTCTTTAAAGAATTAATTATGTTGTTATTAAAGAATGTCTACATTCAATTCAGTTACATCTTATTCAAGTTAGGATAAAATAATTTACATGACAAAGTATATTTCTTCGTTACGTATTTCTGGTTCGAGAAATTATGCAGTCGCATATTTTATCCATAACTTTTTCTTCGTCTTTCAATCTCTCCATCTGTACCTTTTAATTTGATGTCATTACTGTCGGTTATTCATCAACATGTTAACTCAAATAACGAAAATGAAATTTTACAAAAAGATTAAGCAAAACAAAACAAGTATAAAAAAATGTTATAATGAGTTGTAAATAGCTATTGTATATTTTGTATTTGTCGTTGATGTTTGAATTGTGCTCACAAATATTGTATACTTGAACAAATGTTTCTCTTTCTAGACGTGAAATCATCGGAAAACGATATTTAGCACGTGCTCAATTAGTTTGAATATGCATTACCAGATACTCCTGTACGATATTCCAATGATTTTAATAGCCCTGTATTTTATTACCCGCACTCATGGAGGCTTATAAGATCTTCCACTAGAAACATCTATTAAAGCCTCCCTTTTCCACATGTAATAGTCAACTCAGTAATTGAAACCATTACATCTTATCATAAATAATGTTATCACACACGCTGGTGCTATACAAAAACTATATTAAAGATGAATCCATACTTCAAATCGTTCGACGATAGACCTCTGTTTGCATGCTATATCGGTTCCGATACCTATTTGATTTTATCTCTTTACGTGATTTTACCAAGTGATGACATTCTATTTACACGTTTTCAAACTTAGGTTCTATGATGATGAATGCTCACAGCAATCGAAAATTTAGGCACAAACCTAATTCATCAGGGAATCATTGCTAGTGATTACAGTACAGTTTCATTTAACATGATGCACGCCTATGCAAATAATGTAATAGTAATATTCAAACATCCACAAATCGAAAATTCAGAAGGACATAAGGAATTTCAAAATGTATCCAAGTAACTCTCTCTCAAAGAAATAGTAGTAGTAGTAGTAGTAGTTATAGTATAACTGTATATTTACTTACCGGTAAGATGTACATATTTTTTAGAAAGTTCTGGTGTTGTCTCTTAGTATCTTGAAGATCATATAATACGTATGACATTTCATCGTACACCCTTTTCTTCAGTAAACCAAGTTCAGGTTCCTTGATCTCAAAACTAGCACACTGTCCCGGGGCTTTGTAGATTCCCATCATAACGTCCTTGAATACATCTAATTTATTAGGGAAGTCATTTTCCCACCCGATCCAAAATTTGTCAATCAAAACCCTGCGAAATAAATGCTCAATGAAGTTTATCATAAAATGTTTACAATATAAAACATGCACTCTTCATTAAAGAAATTGACATTCAAAAATGACTAGCTGTGCTCGTAGCTAAAACAGACGGCAACATTATTTCACTCGATTCTTTTTAGCTTCAACAGGTGTTTAAAAGCACAGGTAAAAATATTTGTTACTCAACCGCATATAACATATTCTCAGATATTTTTCAGGTTAAAACCCTTATACTTCCAGAACGCTACATATAATAAATACGGCATAAAACAAGAAAGTGTAATGTCAATAATTTTACATAATTTCTATAATAGTATAGGTACTATCTTGGTACTATACATGTACGTGCCGATGACACAACTTCTATCTCCCGGCACCATTTATAATAGTATGTGGTCTAGCAGATATATAATTGTTCATAACTAGCCGAACTATACTTTTCAATGTACAAATACAAAAATAAGAAAGTAATCTTATTATATTTGTCCTCGTTCTTTTTGATAAATCGCAACTTGTCGCCGTATATTCAAATCACTCAGTACATCAACAGGCTAATATAACTGTCACAGGAAACGAACCCATGCCTTTTTTGGTCCTTAACGAGCTTGCAACTGCGAAAGGAATCCCCCACTAAAGAGATAATCACTCCCGCAGGAAACACCGATTGAGTCCGAAAACAGACATAAAGTAGGTTTCGAACTGATATTGCAATTTCTACTGTATTGGAATTGGTAACGTAACCACCACAGGAATTGCAATGTACCTGAAAGGGAAAACATGATTAATGAAAAGCTACCTTTTCAATGAACGAAAGGTATATTTCATGTTCTTCTGATTTCCAGTTACACACCCGTTCGGGATATTAAAATATATCTTACAACTTTCTGCGAGCGGCTTTGACTGCTCATAAGTAGTTATGTATGTAAAAGGTCTTTGTTCATGAACATTAAATTACACATATATTTACAAAGTTTATACATAATTGTTACTAAAATCACATACTGGCGGAGTTGATGCTCGAGAGACATCTCCTATTTTCTTGCGCGGCCAATAACGTTACTACACTAATTAATAATATCATTTTTGCCTGTCGTAGTACGTATTCGGTCCACAAGTTGAGCGGTGAGCTACCGGTCACATTTCCTCAGTGAAATAAAGCAGTTCGAAATTCGAAACCATTGGCTCCAGCTGCAAAAGTCACTGCCTCTTTTAGACACGCCTTATTACAAAGGAAATGACAGAGTTAACAAAATCGAAGACCTGAATTGTAAAACATCGCAAGTCCACTTTTTTTGGTATTTCCATTTTTTTCTGTTTGTCGGCATCTATGTTCCAAGGGCTATCCACTTGCATAATATTACATCCTAACTCCAACTAAGAAAAGCCTTTTCCTAATACAAAATAATTTCGGCTGAATAGTATAACATCCCAAGTCTTTGGACTGCTTTTTGTTCTTCCTGAAAAATATATTCCGGTGGACTTCGGATATTTTGCAATTCAGGCCTTCAATTAAAGTTTAAAAACAATATGTTCGCCCAGGCACATAATCCTCATTTAATTCCCTAACATTTTCTAGGCTTTTAATATCTTTACAAAATTTCTGAATTTTTCATAGAATTTTACTTGTGAGAACTAATTGTGCTAGGAGAGCGGGAAATGGTAACGAGACAGTGGGAGATTGAGGCACAACTGAGTTAATAATAGACCGATATCCACGTTACCATTTTGATCATTTGTTCGACACTTTATTTCAACTTCCAAACAAAAAGTTTTCAAAATGTTTTACGAAATAATTACACAAGCTGGCTCAGGCGTACCTGCGATCTGAGGCATTAGACTTCAGTTAACGAGTCACAACGTTCCACATTCATATGTTGGCTGGGGTGATGATTGTTATATTCTGCCGCTTCAACACCCTGCCTGTGGAAAGGAGCCTTTATTCACGGTTTGAACCTAAAATGAAACCTGACTTAAACCTTCAATATAACTCTTAAAACCTCCGATCTTCATTCATCCCCCACCCGTTTACACAACATATTCAATACATTACCCTACATGACCTCATCCTGAAACTTAAGACGTTATGCTTTAGTCAACTGTTCCAAACTTTATGCATCGTGCGCTACGTGGCACTGCACTACAATTGCTTTACTCTTTTGTTTTTGCGTACTTGTTCATCTTCTGTGTCTCCTTATTTGACAAAGACCAAATTGATCGAAATATAGTTATTACCCTGTGATTATTGTGTTTTCAATTGGAACAATAATGCTGAAAGAATTCCTTCCGTTTTTATCTTTACTTTTATCTTTTATAGATAGATAGACAGGCAGATAGATAGATAGATAAAAGGGACAATGAAATAACAATATGCATTACTTCATTTTTTTTAGTAATTCTTCATGAGCTATCTGCTCAGCTGTCTTAAGCTCATCTTCTAGGTTGTCAGCATCAGTGATTAATTGCAGTCTACTTCCTGGACTTGAAAAGCTCTCCTGTGATTTTAATGCAGAAGTTCGTCTAGCATACATTGACTTCCTGGTTCTCGGACCTGCTCGAAAAAAAATGAAATACTGTGCGTGAAAAGATATAAAATATTGTTTCCAGTATCTATAAATTGAGGAAATAATACTGTGATATCCAGAAAAAGAAAGATATTTGAAACATCAAAAAGTGTAAATATCCTATTTAGACCCGTCGGTAAAATAACCAGCACAATATTTTACTATATACAATGAAGCTTCTTCAGATGTTAAAAATCACCTAGAGTGCGAAAACTCACTACCAAAAAGCCATTGTACCTAAGAGCTGCTGAAGAGTTGAAAATGAGTTTTCGCACTCAAGGTGATCCTTGCTGTCTTTAACGCTCTAGTACCTAAGCTTGTTTCTCAACTGTGAGTACCCAAGTTACATTGTACCTCAGTCCAGAGCTTTATTTTACTTATAAAATTATATTTTCCAAGTATATGCTAAAAATTAGATTTAATTTTTTGACTAGTGGTTAAACGGTCAAGAGATTTACCTGAGAAGTTGGTAAAAAATATACAAAAGCAGCAATCGTCATCATCTTGGGTTTCTTAGGTATTTCTTTCAATTGAATCATCACCTGGTATTTATACTAGCCATGACTTTCTTCGAATTGATGTATTGTCCTTCATATCTCGTACGGTTTTCTTTACCCTATACATATAACAGTGCTGAATGAGTAGCCCGGTTACAGCATTGCATTTACTGTATGTACCGTATGTTTAATAAGTAGTCCAAGTGATGGCGCGCACGTATGACAATTTTGGTCATTCTTTCTGTCACTTTTCTTTTATTTTTAAGTAAACTTTTAATATCAATTAACTGTAAATCTAGAAAGAATAATGTTCTGAATTATTCATTAATAACTAATATTTGTTTGTATAAATATTGGAAGAATAAAATTAGTAGCCATCATAAAATCAAAAGTTTAATGTAGCAAACGACAGGTACCTGGCCGTTAGAACGACACAAAGTGTTGTTTTTGTTCCTACAACAATAAAGTAAGTTGTTATACGGATTACGTGATTTTTATTAAATATACGAGGGTCGTTCCGAAATTAATGCCCCTATTTTTTTTGTGTTGACTTTGTATGTCCGTGCCAGATGTCGTTGGTGTAGTGGTAATGCTTGAACCTTCCTCTTTTATTTGCAGCTGGTTCCGTTGTTCTGCGGTAGTTGGCGCCAGCATAGGAGTGTTCCAAAATGGAGTCTGATATTCACGTGCGTATAAAACAACGATGTGTGATTGAATTCCTCACTGCTGAAGGAATTGCGCCGATTGAAATCCATCGACGCTTGGTCAAGGTTTATGGAGACAATACAATAGACGTGAGCAATGTGAGGTGATGGGTACGGCATTTTGAAGGTGGTGAAAAGGGTGTTCATGACAAGCCACGGCCCGGTCGACCCTGCACAGCTGTCATCCCTCGCAATGAAGAGCGTCTTGATCAACTCATCCGTACTGATCGCCGGATACCGACCAGAGAATTGTGTACAAAGCTGAATGTCGGCTGTAATGCCTTGGAAAACATGCTGGAACATCTTGGTTATCACAAAGTCTGTGCGAGATGGGTGCCGCGGATGCTTACAGAAGATCACAAAACTCAGTGAATGGAGATTTGTCGGGACCTGCTGAACCAATACGAAGCTGAACGTGACAATTTTCTGGATAGCATCGTCACCGGAGATGAGACGTGGTGTCATCACTACGAGCCGGAATCCAAAAGACAGTCAATGGAATGGCGAAATGCGAATTCTCCCTCAAAGAAGAAATTCAAGACACAGCCGTCTGCAAGAAAAGTGATGTGCACAATCTTCTGGGATAGCCAGGGTGTGATTCTTTTGGATGTCCTGGAGCCTGGAGAAACTGTCAATTCAGTACGCTACAAGACGACACTGACTAAGCTGAAATCCCGAATTTCGAGGGTAAGGCCAGAGAAGAAGACCAACTTTTACCTGCAACATGATAACGCCAGACCCCACACCAGTTTAGCGATCATGCAACTCATTGCACAATTTGGCTGGACTGTCTTACCACATCCCCCGTACAGTCCGGATTTAGCGCCATCAGACTTCCATCTCTTTGGGTCTCTGAAGGATGGACTACGTGGCGAACATTTTCAAGACTCGGAAGCTGTTGTCAAAGCTGTAAGGAAGTGGTTAGCCCCAGCTGTTTCCGATTTTTACAAGCGCGGCATGCAGGCTCTGGTTCATCGTTGGCAAAAGTGCATAAGGAAAGGTGGGAACTATGTGGAAAAAATGACAGTCAGTAGCTGAAATATTGCTCTGTTTAGCTGTGCTGGTGTTATTTATGTATCTCCATTAGTTTCCATGAAAAAAAATAGGAGGCATTACTTTCGGAACGACCCTCGTACTTTCTTCAGTTTCGTCAAGCGACTGCTTCTCGCGTGAGGAGTGGAACTTGCAGTGTGGGTATTATTCCCTTGTTCTTCCCCCTTTCCTACAAATTAGCTGTAGGCGACCGCTACTTACCTAGAGGTACGGAACCTACACTTCTGAACGTTCTATAACCGGTGGGCAGCGTGCGACCATATCTCTTCGGAGGTCTGGAACCAGTAGCTCATACTACCTTTCCACAACCGGCGAGCCACGGGCGAGCGATTCTCTGCGGAGGCTCGGAACCAGTAGCTCATTTATCTTGGTCTCGTTCTTGAGGGATAACCTCCCTGGGCGACTATTTCTCCCCGAGAGGAACGGAACTCATAGAACATGGTCTCTTACCTTGGCAGCCCCATCATTTCTCCTTCTCCCCAGTGTGTCTTGCTTGCCCACTGTGGTACGGAGGCTGACAGCCAAACTGGACAGTTACATAAAGATTATGATACTCAGCGTTGCCAGTGCTGCGAGTTGAGACTCAGGACATTGTGATCAGGAGTTCGTGGAAGGCTGGATAGCTCATAATCTTCGGCTGTTACATACATTTCCCTTGAAGGTAGGGAGAAGATTTTACGATTGTACAAACCATATGTTATATTGGCCAAGAAAAACATTGGAAAATAAATTGTTCCAATGTTGGCAGAGAATGTAGAAATCGTGTTCGTGCAGTTTCTACTATCAGTGATTTATTGTTTACATGATATAATTGTTTACCACGCGAAACGGAGCCACTAGAACAAACTTAAAAATAGATTTTTTTTATATTTTCAGGATGTCTTGCACTTCTCTGTGTTCGATCGTAAAAATAAATAAATAGAAAGAATTTGAGAGTTTATGAGCTGAAAAGATATGCCAATATGGAAATTACAAGGGACATAATTTTTTGAATAAAAGTGTTAACTTTTCTGAGTGGAAATGTTAAATAATTGTGAGTAAAAGGTAAAATTTCTTGAGTACAAGGGTAAAGTTCGTGAGTAGTCAGAATGATAAATTGTTTCCAAGGATATTTTAAAACGAGTACTGCACATAAGAGCCGTTTTCTGCCCCTCAGCTGATTCTAATGAAATTTTGCATGTAATAACTAAACTATATGGGAGTTTGAATAAGCCAAATCTTTTGTACATAACACTTCCGGTAATCAGTTACAAAATTATTTTTTGATATGTTCTTCTACATTGCATGATGATTATTTGCGCGAAGTATCGTTTTGTAACAAGTGGGGACTGACAGCTAAATAACAGAGTTTCCTGAGAAAAGTGCATTTTTTATAACGAAAATTGAACGTGTACTTAAGAAAACTAATTTTATCTCCAAAACGATGAAATGTATAGTTTTTTGGTTTACATTGTTACATGATCATTATATTAGTACTTTTCATATGAAATTTCGATTTGATAGCTTACGCCATTCTTGAGATATTACAATTTATTTTGAACAACATTTTAAAAATTAGAATCCGGAAGTGGTCATTTTTGGACACGCTTTCCATGATAACCGGAAGTGGTATGTACAAAAGATTTGGCTTATTTAAACTCCCATATAGTTTAGTTAATAGATACAAAATTTCATTAGAATCGGTTGAGGGGCAGAAAATCGCCCTTATGCGCAGTACTCCATTTAGATATAAACCTTGCACTAATGTATGCTGCTGAAAGCCTAGATAATTGTATTTCTTTTGAAATATCAACTATTTACTAATACTGCCAATTATATATTTATTTTGTTCCCAATTGTCCATACTGCTTTCATATCTTCTTATCTCGAGGTCACCTCATATCATTTCAAATCTTCGACTTGTCTTCACAAAACCTTTCACCGCGAATACCGCGTAACACACACAGTGAGGGCCCTTGTGATCATGTAGTTCTTATTTTCCCCGCTAGATGGCAAACTATGTTGCAATCTATGGGTGATGCAGTGCACTACATTCTTACATTCGGAGGTGCTCCATTGTAATCACTTCATGATCCTTGTACTCCTTAACGTTTTCGTATTTGAAGCAAACAAAACGAAATCTAACTTAACCTAACCTGAGTTAACTTATCGTATTGAATCTGAAGCCAAGAATGGATAAAATATGAAATTGCATGAAAAAATGGAGAGCACAAGGTCCGTGAAGTGATTATGATGGAGCTTTTCCTTACATTCTCCGTGCTATGCGAATCTCTATGCTCCGTGCTATTCTCCGTGCGATTTTTGAAGACGAATTATAATTTCCCCAATTGATTAGCCGTTATTTTCGTGAACGAATTAATAAAAATGGTATCATTTCTTGTGTAGAACTCAGAACTCGTGGATAGAAATAAAGAAAAAAAAATCGCGAGTATTTCGTGAGTTAAAAAGCACATTTTCAGAAATTGTTAACAATCATGTACCCAATGTGATTTCTTGAGTGTTTTTCGCAAATATCCGCAAATTTTCGAGTCGCGAAATTCTAATGTCACTAGCTGGATACATGCTGTTATTACATCGCCTATTTGAAAGCTCATTGTAACAATATTCATAACATTCCAGAGTTTTGTCGAACACCAGACACAAAAATGTTAACCGAGACACCCTAAAAGAGTATAACCGTAAGCGAGTCTAAACAGAAATTATATTACACCAGGAAATTATATTTTATTATCATTTAAGGTTCCTACAAGTCTAAATGCCAATGTAAAGGAGGCTAGCAAAAATTCAGAAATTATGAAGTTAAATACCGGTACAATAAAGAAGTTCACTTGTACACCATTCTATATTCGAGAGATAAGTACCTGTGTGGATTGATTTAAATCTAA
This sequence comes from Lepisma saccharinum, assembly GCA_022664845.1. Classification (NCBI taxonomy): domain Eukaryota; kingdom Metazoa; phylum Arthropoda; class Insecta; order Zygentoma; family Lepismatidae; genus Lepisma; species Lepisma saccharinum. Next base: position 18,589 of record JAGDQP010026885.1, read on the forward strand.
CTAGTTTAAAATCAAAATTTAAGTCAAATTAATTTTTTTTTATAAATACAAACCCTTGATATAAATCAATTTTGAACATTCAATAATTTCAGTGCAATAGCAATATATTTTTTTTACTTGACTTCATTCAGAATGTTGTAGCATTTCTTATAGGCTTTCTATAAGAACAAATTATCGATATATCATGTATTTCGAAGAGAATTTCCCAACGTAATAATAGTATCTTCGATCTGCAGACATTATCGTATATATGCGTGTGGATATATAATGTAAATATAAAAACATTACTAAAGAAATTCGTTTATTACTTCTCAATCAACATTAGTATTGGTTTTCACAGTAGCGCACAAACGTGTTTTCAATGTTTATTTCGTTGATTAAACGTTATCGGTTGAAAAAGTATGTTTAATTTTAAACTATACTTCAACAAACATTTCATATTTTTGATAAGATGTTAGTTCAACGTGGATTCAACTGTTCTTTTCAACTATGGTATAGATTTCGTTTCATAGGATTCTTTCTAATATAATGGAATTCAATTCGTAATTAAAAGCTAATTGAATGTCATTAAATATTATTTTGTGTCCTCTTTAGCATGTTGAAAACACGTTAATTTCAACCAATATTCCAACGAAAATTTCATTTCCTTGATAGGACGTTAATATGACGTGTTTCTAACTATTACATTGAACACTGTGCACTAGATTACGCTTCATCTGTGTCCTTCTAAGCTAATTGTATAAAAATTGTGCTTAAAAGAGAATAGAATGAAATTAATTACGTTTCTCATATTCTCATTTACATACTGAGAATAGATTATTTAAAATTATATTTCAATGAAAATTTAATTTAGTTAATAGGGTGCTAATGTGAAGTGTTTTCAACTTTGCTTTTCAACTATGACATAGATTGCGATTTATATTTGTTTTTTAAGACAACATACTACAATTATTGAGAAATACAAATTTAATAGTACTATAGTGTTTTGGAAACGTACAAAATATTTTAGAAAGAAATTTCACTACATAATATCTGATTGTTTAGATGACAACATTTTTATAAATGTTTATTAGTGTTTGTTGTAATGGTATTTTTATTGACTACCTCAACTATATTTCACCGTTAATTAAAAGGTTCATTAACGTTTCAAGAAGACGTTTATCTCATCGTCCACTTTCGACTTTGAATCTAACTTTTACTATAAATCTTCATTTGAATCTCTTCTCAACCATTATTAAACGTCGGCTACCGTTGAATAGGTGGGGCATATTAAAAATAGTTAAAAATATGTGTTTTCATCGTCCACTTACTGACGATCAAGACTACTTTTATTCGTATTCTTACCCCATGAGTAAAATGCCTCCACATGATGGTTAACTGACACGTCTCTATTTGTGGCGACTGCGTTCAGGCAGTACGCATGCCCTTTACTACAGATAAAGTCTTGATAACATAAAAGGAATACTAAAAAAGTAGTGACTGAAGACGACTCCGTGGGTGAGTGGTTAAAGTGACGAGTAAAGAAAGTTCCAGCTTCGAACCCCACAGCAGACGGTTGTAAAATTTACTAATAAATTTATATATTATCATGAAAGTTACGGACAAAATTCAACTAAATATGTACCAGCTATTTTGGTTCCCTTCGGGAACGACTCGATTATTTTTAAAATGTCAGGCCTTTCCACCCCCCGTGGGGTGGGGGCTTAACTTGGACCTTAAGGACATCGAAAGTTTTTGTGTTAGTGTTAGCGTTGAACTCAGCGACTTCCAAAACTATGAATTTGACACTTATATCGGTCGTCTTCGATTGATTTTAAAATCCACCCTTTCCACCCCCAAACCCCTGGGGTGGGGGATGAACTTGAGCTTGTAAAGTATTGAAATTATCACCATTCATCTCAACGACCCCAAAAAGTGTGAAATGAATACTAGTATTAGTAGTTTTCAATTATTGATAGAATGTCACCCCATTCCCCATGTATTTCTTATGGGGACCTTGCACCCCATAGCTCAGCCCAGCGTTAACTTAGACATAATAATGTATTTTTGCTATAATCTACAGATCATATGTAATTGAATGAGTCATTGACCTTGTCCATCCTATGTATGGTTCTTGAGAAATAAGCGTCCCTCTACTCATTTCTATATATAGATACCAATAGACAGCAGCCATGCTTTGTTTTGGCCAATTCAAAAGGTTGAACAGGTGGACATAAACACCCGCTTTTTGAAGATGAACTGTACATTTATTCTAAACATTAATTACAATCATTATTCAACGTCGAATAAACCGTTGAACAGGCGTACATTTCGGTGCATACAAAACGTTAAAATTACGTATGGGTACTAACATTTAATCCACGCATTTTCAACGTATGTGTGCTACTGGTGTTGAGTATGCCAATATGTCAATATCACCTACACATTTAACTATTCTTCTTTGTACTATCATAAAAGCTATTGCTTTATGTATCGTACTTTAAGTAATCATTTTGTTAACTCATAAATAAACATTCTCAAGAGACATCACGATAGCAAACACGCATAGTCGAAAGTAAAAAGAAATTTACACGAAAAACCAAGAAAAAGGAACGTTAAAAGGTCAGGTTCTAGAAGTAAGAACGGCAAATATAATGAATCTACCTCTTTCTTGCAGCGACCGTACAATCGGTGTCCCGTACTTCCCAATAGAAGGCTGCGTTGGATCCCAGTCAGGTGTTGTATCCTCTCCAATATTAATCACAGACTGATTTTTAAAACACTACTTAAAACCTTGCGTTTCAATAAACATTAATTTTGGAGCGCGGAGAAAGATTCGGACGCTTATTAATGGCTGATGTTCATGAAAGATTGCGTTGCTTGCGATTTGGGAGAATAGTCAATTGAAACACGCGTTACACTTACCTTACAATAAAGCACGTGTTTCAATTGGCTACCTACACAAATCGCAAGCAACGCAAGCTTTAATGGAAACCAGCCCTAACTGATGTTATGTAATCTGGGCGAAAAGGATATTGACGTCTATATTATCATGCAAATTCAAGATAATTTTGTAACAAATGAAAAGAATAGAATAATAATGAGTGCATTCAACGCACTGAGCTACTCTGTGAGCAAAGATTTATAGTAAAACTAGAGACGTGACGTCATTGAAAACCAAGATACTAGAATTAGATGATAGAGCGAATGCTAAACCTGAATCTGACAACCTGTTAGTTCCAATTACAAACTAAAAAATCCTTTCAGCATAAAAATATTTTTTTCTTGATTCTTTATTTAACATTCTCCAGGTGGGTCCTACAGTTCAATTTTAACCATTTTACACTGGTATTTTGAATTTATTTGTAGCCGGGATAGGGTGGTGGAAAGGATGTTGCTAGGTAGTCGGTCAGGGCCACGTTAGTAGGTATGTATTGTCGACAAAAGTATGTACTGTCGCTGTCTTTAAAGAATATTTCCCAAATTCGCGATGCTCCTCCCGTGTGTGATATCTACTAACGAAAAATTAGGATTAATAGTTCCTATTGCGTTACAAACAAATATCACCCTCCAAGCTAAAACTAGGGAACAATACAACTTGGTTGATTATTTTTACTTAGATTTTTTTCGACGAAAAATTATATTTTTGAAAATATTGTTCTCATTAGCTACATATTAGGACAATATTTTCCTCAAGGGTGTGTCATGTGCTTGTGCATATGTCTGTACGACAACAAATTTATACAACGTTTCAATATATTTATTTTTGAAATAAGAAAAGTCCGTTATGGTCATGTGACAAAACTTTTGTACATAGCTGTACCATCCTGGCATTTGCCTGGTATGACTCAGAAAAAATCTTGGAAAAAACTTAGTCAGTATATGCGGCCGCTGGATTATTCCCAGGACTTTGCAATTGCTAAGCAAATCCAGAAATTAAAAAAATCGTGTTCTCAAAAACAAAAACAAAAAAAGGTTTCCAGCGTTTCTCCTGTCAGACCTGACATAATATCTGCGCCAGCCAAAGTATTTGAAATTATTATACATGAACGTATATACTCACACGTTCGCTCAATTATCTCGCCCTTCCAACATGGATTCTTGCCAAATAAATCGACTGTAACCAACCTTGTTGAATTCACACATTTGTTAGCTAGACAAATTGATAATAGAGGTCAAGTAGACGTAATTTACACAGACTTTTCGAAAGCCTTTGATGTCATTAATCATGACATCCTACTTAGCAAGCTTGTAACATTCATCTTCTCAGAAAAGCTTCGCCAGTTAATAGCATCCTATTTGTATCACCGTAAACACCGTGTTCGTTACAAGAAATAGTATAACCGAGGAATATGTTGTAAATTCTGGTGTGCCTCAAGGATCGAACCTTGGACCTCTTTTGTTCTTATTACATGTAAATGACTTGCCTGCTGTCATAACATCCTCCAAGAAACTTCTGTTTGCAGATGATTTAAAAATCTATTGTAGTATTTCCTCCGAATTGGACGCGGCCTCCTTACAAAATGATATTAATGCAGTCTCCAATTGGTATAAAACAAACATGTTATTATTAAATATTAATAGATGTAGTATAATGTTATATACGAGAAAACAAACTATTTGAAATTCGAATACAAAGTTAATGACTCTCCACTAGTTCGAGTAGATTCAATTACTGATCTTGGTGTAACCATTAAATCTAACCTGTCATTCGACATGCACATAAATCGCCTTGTTAGCGAAACTTACAGGAACCTCGGGTTTATAATGAGGTTAACTAGCGATTTCTCGAATATTGATGTCTTAAAAACTTTATATACAGCGTATGTTAGGTCAAAGTTAGAATACGCTGCAATAATATGGGATCCTAATACACAGAAGAACTATCGGCAAATTGAAATTATACAGTCTAAATTTGTACGATTTTTGACATACAAAGAAACTGGAATATATCCTAAATTTGAAAAGTACTTAGACCTGGTAAATAAGTACAGGTTACAATCTCTTGAAAACAGAAGAGTTCATTTTCTCTTAACTTTCCTACACAAACTCTTACACAGTAAAATCGACTCAGAAAGCTTATTATCTGAATTAAGGCTGCATGTACCGCATAGAGTAACTCGACCGCGTAATGCTGTCTTCCACGTTTCGGCCCAAAGAACTAAAGCAATGGACATATCGCCTATTAGGAGAATATAATTGTATCCTTAAAGAATGTTCTGAGATTGATATATTTAACATAAATATGAAAGAATTCCATTCTTATATAAAATAATGAATACATTAAGCAGAATATGTTACCATGCAGCTCCAAATATGTATGTTACACCTATGTGTGTATGTAGAAACTGTCATATGAGTATGTTGAACACCACAATTAGGCTATTAACCTCTTGTGTTCAATAAATAAATTAATAAATGCCGGGATGGTACCTACTAACTTGGCCCTGGCCGACTATCTTCCAACATCCTTTCCCCCACTCTAACCTCGTCTGAGCTTTAAGATGCCTTTAAAAGGCCATCAAATAAATTTAAAATCAAATCGAAAAATGTTATAACCAGATTGGATATTTTATGTGTTATGACGAATAATTAGTAATGACACCTCAATATCCATGACATTTACCCATTATTATGCATATGCTTGTCTTTAAACTTACTAAACCTGTCAACTTGGAGCAGTGATTTAAAAAAATAAAACACATTTAAGTAAATATACATATTTACTTGTCATTCATTATTATGTAAGTTTAATGATTGTATTAAGCCTGATGCGCATTTCAATTTAAAATCCTTTGATTCAAGTTAATAAATGTACCTTATTTTCTTAAATACTAAAAGAAAGGTTTGTCTTATGATTATTCCACTTTCACATTACAATTAACTAGACACGTATCCAGAATTTGATTTTGGGAGGGGTCCATGGACTCCGGTGGGGAGGGTTCCATCCTGTATCTGGACAGGAAACAGATAATTACGCCTAAAGTTATACAAGTTTTGCCCGTAACGCTGACTTTTTGGGGATGTCTGACTCCCCGGACCCACCCTCTAAGTACATCCCCGGAATTAACAATCACAGTCTTTTTGCATATATGCTCTGAAAGAAAGTTTATCGTTTTTAACAGGATAGATTATACAGAAGGCTATACACATATAAGGTGGGTCGCGAAAACATTTCTAACTTTAAGGTGGGTCCCGTAACAATAAAATTTGGGAACCGCTTGTTTAGACAGCATGTAGTTACAACTATTCTTTAATATTTTACCGAAAAAAGTTTCAAATATTAATTATTTTATAAATGATATAAAATTTAACATTTACAACTAATCTTCAACTATTTTCAACTTGTGTGGATTACTAATTTATATTCAGTCTGCTTTTTGATTTGTTCTACTTTACTCACCACCACCATCCAATGTGAAATGAACCGTAGGTACTGCCTTCTCAATGGGCTGTTCACCTTTCTCGATTTTTACAAGGCACGTTAATGGAACACCTATAAAATAAACAAAGCAAAGAAGGATATGATTTGACAAACTGAAGGCCGTATTACACGCAGCAACTTGTTCATGAACTTTCTAATGTTAACATCTACTTGTAACTGCTTCCTCAGTGTATTATGTGCTCTCGAGAGATACATGGATATCTAGTAGTATTCAACAAGATGTCGAGTGATATCAGAGTTCTGTAAGCACTCTATGGTGTGTATAAAATTACTAAATTAGGGATGAGAGAAAGAGAAAGCGTGCTGTTTGGATCAAAAACTTGGTTTCTAAGCGTCATAGCCTCTCACCTGTGTTAAAGATAAAATGAATTGTATGGGCGGTAAACTCTCACCTGTGTATTCAACGGGCTGAGTGGCTGAGCGCTCAGTGAACCTTCTGGAATCGGAAATCCTTCGGATGA